>JAWQFJ010008190.1:32500-39027 GCA_034096865.1 Theodoxus fluviatilis | reverse complement strand
TACCCCGACATATAGCACCGGAAGTTACGTAACCTACCATCATGGCTGTGCTGCTAATTACCATATGACCGCTAGGTAATTCTTCTCCAGCCATAGATTATTTCTGGACATACTCTGCCGAAAATGTTTTTATCGCTTGCAAACACGCAACACCGTATACGTACGCTCTATATGAATTGTGTCCCTTGAATTGATCGAAATGAATCGAGGCCTAACACTTTGGACAAAATTGTCTAAAGTTGAACCCAGGTTGCTTTTTCTTCGTTGAAAAGTTCCCGTGCCATTCGATATGACACCATGGAGTGTTCTATCTAGTTAAAACCTGATGTGATATCTGAATCGTCAGTTATTTCGTCTGTCGGCAATTTCTTCACCGACTCTGGCGCCGGGATGCAGCCTTGCGAGATGATTGGCCGTTTTTCTATCTGTAGGAGCGTCTCACTCGCCCTCGACTAGCATTCAGGGAGAATCTCGAGATTTTGGGCACGCGCCCCTACATAGAAGGACGTGGAACTTCCTATGAAGCTGCGAGGAGGGTGTGTTTGGTGTTATCCTTCCTTGACAGGCTGCTCACGCAGCAAAAAGGGTACTACTAATGACCGCAGTATACCGCAATATACCGCAATATACCGCAATACCCCCAAATACACTCTCAGAAAAGAAAAAAACATCAACAGATCGATGCTAAAGACGTGCTTTTGATATTGCGCGATCATGCCGAGAAGAAAACAACGTTTGGAGAAGTTTAGACACAGTAGATCACGCTGCTACATGCAGCCTGTTTTGCAAGGCGTCTACGTGATCTACTGTGTCTAAACTTCTCCGAACGTTGTTTTCTTCTCGGCATGATCGCGCAATATCAAAAACACGTTTTTAGCATCGATCTGTTGATGTTTTTTCTTTTCTGAGAGTGTATTTGGGGGTATTGCGGTATATTGCGGTGTATTGCGGTGTATTGCGGTATATTGCGGTATATTGCGGTCATTAGTAGTACCGCAGCAAAAATGACTGATTGACCGATTCGCCGCGCAGTCTTTTGCAGCGCCAATTCTTGCTCAAATGCTCACTGCAAGCAAAGATGTGGCTGAAAGATATTTTCTGTTCCCCAAAGACATAACGGTAAGTTGAACACGCTCTCTTATCTCGGTTTAGATCACAAAATGTCCCGGCGCTCGCTCGCCTATGCAGATCGTAAACACTATACTCGACCGGGGAACGAGATTTTTATATTCGAAATGCCTCGACAATGGGGCATAGTGTTTTCAGGAAGGGCTTTATTGAGAGGCAGGAATATGGGTTTGGAAAGATCATTTCATGTACATACTGACATTTAGAGTTATTTTTCTTCTGAAGTCCAAACAAAGCAATTGAAGAAAGTGCCCATCTCCAAAGACAGGGTTTATGGTCTTTGCTCTCAATGACCTAAACCTGTGTTTTAACAAGTGCAGAAAATCAAAACATAAGAAGGAAAGATCTCATTAAACTGCAACCTGAAATGCTGCGCAAACTCAATATACAGACTGTGCAGCGACCACTTTCAAGACAGCCAATTCAATGTCAACTGTTCTTTCGGTCCTTTGTGTATGCATTTCTGCCGACTTTTCAATTGTAAGGATGTAGATTCGCATAGGCCCATATTTATGCTGAAATGCTGTACCTGAGGTACTCTGTCGCCGGGGACAGAGTACCCCAGTTTGAAATCTCGTCCTCACAGTCACGTGACATACCGATGACCTTGTGATATATCGCGACATGTTCTTCACTCGGAGAGCTATGCTAAGATCCGGCCGCGTTAATGTATCTGCGTTTTGTGACAAACGTTTGCTCGGCGGTACTGTACTTCATGCACCTTAACGGTCCGCATGATTCGGGTGTAATCTTAAGCTAAACGACGTTCCGAATGTTTCCGACTTCGACCATTTCAGCAGCGCCAATAAACTGTACCTCGGGTACAGTGTCGCCGAATGTAGATGACAACGACCATTTCAGCCATATTTATATCCTTTCAATCGCAGTCTTCTGTCGTGCTCTGAAATTAACTATTTGTTTTTAGGACTCTACTGTTGACTTACATGTAGTTGTGTGCAAAACATCAAGTGCTTTTCAAGGGATTCAACTCTTTCACATCCTTACTTTCGCACATGAAAGCAATGAAAGAGTTCCACGTGTTTCTATAAAGTGTCTTTGCCAACATTTTCCTCAACATCGTTCCACGTCAGAATTTTGGCGTATTCCTGACGACGTCATCAAATCCTGCTTGGACGACTTACGTTCCCAGAACAGTGTGACGCTGTTGGCAATCTGCGAGCCGCTGCTACAAGCGCTGTTCTAACCAGTCAGTATCGATTGCCTACAATCACCGATGCCACGGCAAAAACACGGCAGAATTGACATTCTCCGTCGGCGCTTCCAAGACCGCCTGGACACTCTCCAGCCTGGCGCTCTTGTCAAACACGGCGCATGATCCGTCTCAGCGCGTCCGGCGTTGAGCTGATCCCAGCATGCTCATCCCGCACACAAGGGCGTGAGAGCGCTTCAGTCAGGCAACCCCCAAGTCCAGATGCTCGTCTCCGGCGCTAATTTTACCCGTGTCAGTTCGCCATCGTCGATGAAGAAGCTACTGACTCGAGAGCGGTGGCGGTGTACAAGTGACGGACAGGCGGACGGCCTGTCTGGCACGAAGGTCTGACATCCGAGCCAATTGTAGACCTGACGCTCCGATTCGAAATTCATATTCTGGTTTTTGCAGTCAACAAATGAATGCACTGGTGACGTGTTCTCTGAACAGAACAGCATTACTGAGTAAACACGTTTTGATGAGTGGGGCTGGGATAATGGCTGGTTTGGGTAAGGCTGTGATTAATAGACAATTTAGATGCCACCTCTTATACAAGTATTCTTGTCTCAAAGCATTACATCATTTCATCTGCTGTCATGGTCGCTTCTGTATACTGCTTGTATGAAATATGCTGTGTCTGGTTGATAGTTGAAATCGACATGTGTTGTTTCTTAACTTTAGCTTCAGGTGCGTTCCCTGGCCAATTGATCGGTAGCAAAGCTAGTCAAAGACAATGAAAGAAACCGACCCGTTCTCAGGGCGTGGTCACTGCAGACAAATACAACTTTAAATCAGTCAAATCTTACAAAAAAACGGTCTGCAAATCTCGTTTTCGCCTGCACTTTTTCGGCATCTTGATCTCAACTTCCATTCCTTCCGTCTGCCAGCGTGGTAGGTCTGCTAGCGTGGTAGGTCTGCTAGCGTGGTAGGTCTGTAGCGTGGTAGGTCTGCTAGCGTGGTAGGTATGCCAGCGTGAAAGGTCTGCCAGCTTGGTAGGTATGCTAGCGTGGTAGGTCTGCTAGCGTGGAAGGTCTGCTAGCGTGGAAAATCTGCTAGCGTGGTAGGTCTGCTATCGTGGTAGGTCTGCCAGCGTGGAAGGTCTGCTATCGTGGAAGGTCTGCTAGCGTGGTAGGTCTGCTAGCGTGGTAGGTCTGCTAGCGTGGTAGGTCTGCTATCGTGGAAGGTCTGCTAGCGTGGAAGGTCTGCTATCGTGGTAGGTCTGCCAGCTTGGTAGGTATGCTAGCGTGGTAGGTCTGCTAGCGTGGTAGGTCTGCTATCGTGGAAGGTCTGCTAGCGTGGTAGGTCTGCTAGCGTGGTAGGTCTGCCAGCGTGGTAGGTCTGCTATCGTGGAAGGTCTGCTAGCGTGGTAGGTCTGCTAGCGTGGTAGGTCTGCTATCGTGGAAGGTCTGCTAGCGTGGTAGGTCTGCCAGCTTGGTCGGTCTGCTAGCGTGGTAGGTCTGCTATCGTGGTAGGTCTGCTATCGTGGTAGGTCTGCCAGCTTGGTAGGTCTGCTCTCGTGGTAGGTCTGCTATCGTGGTAGGTCTGCTAGCGTGGTAGGTCTGCTATCGTGGTAGGTCTGCCAGCTTGGTAGGTCTGCCAGCTTGGTAGGTCTGTTAGCGCGGTAGGTCTGCTAGCGCGGTAGGTCTGTAGCGTGGTAGGTCTGCTAGCGTGGTAGGTATGCCAGCGTGAAAGGTCTGCCAGCTTGGTAGGTATGCTAGCGTGGTAGGTCTGCTAGCGTGGAAGGTCTGCTAGCGTGGAAAATCTGCTAGCGTGGTAGGTCTGCTATCGAGGTAGGTCTGCCAGCGTGGAAGGTCTGCTATCGTGGAAGGTCTGCTAGCGTGGTAGGTCTGCTAGCGTGGTAGGTCTGCTAGCGTGGTAGGTCTGCTATCGTGGAAGGTCTGCCAGCGTGGTAGGTCTGCTATCGTGGAAGGTCTGCTAGCGTGGTAGGTCTGCTAGCGTGGTAGGTCTGCTATCGTGGAAGGTCTGCTAGCGTGGTAGGTCTGCCAGCTTGGTCGGTCTGCTAGCGTGGTAGGTCTGCTATCGTGGTAGGTCTGCTATCGTGGTAGGTCTGCCAGCTTGGTAGGTCTGCTCTCGTGGTAGGTCTGCTATCGTGGTAGGTCTGCTAGCGTGGTAGGTCTGCTATCGTGGTAGGTCTGCCAGCTTGGTAGGTCTGCCAGCTTGGTAGGTCTGTTAGCGCGGTAGGTCTGCCAGCTTGGTAGGTCTGCTAGCGCGGTAGGTCTGCCAGCTTGGTAGGTATGCTAGCGTGGTAGGTCTGCTATCATGGAAGGTCTGCTATCGTGGAAGGTCTGCTATCGTGGTAGGTCTAGCGTGGTAGGTCTGCTATCGTGGTAGGTCTGCTATCGTGGTAGGTCTGCTAGCGTGGTAGGTCTGCCAGCGTGGTAGGTCTGCTAGCGTGGTAGGTCTGCCAGCGTGGTAGGTCTGCTATCGTGGAAGGTCTGCTATCGTGGTAGGTCTGCTAGCGTGGTAGGTCTGCCAGCGTGGTAGGTCTGCTATCGTGGTAGGTCTGCTATCGTGGTAGGTCTGCTAGCGTGGTAGGTCTGCCAGCGTGGTAGGTCTGCTAGCGTGGTAGGTCTGCCAGCGTGGTAGGTCTGCTATCGTGGAAGGTCTGCTATCGTGGAGAGTCTGCTATCGTGGAAGGTCTGCTAGCGTGGTAGGTCTGCCAGCGCGGGAGGTCTGCCAGCGTGGTAGGTCTGCTAGCGTGGTAGGTCTGCTAGCGTGGTAGGTCTGCCAGCGTGGTAGGTCTGCTAGCGTGGTAGGTCTGCTAGCGTGGTAGGTCTGCTAGCGTGGTAGGTCTGCTAGCGTGGTAGGTCTGCTAGCGTGGAAGGTCTGCTAGCGTGGTAGGTCTGCCAGCGTGGTAGGTCTGCTAGCGTGGTAGGTCTGCTAGCGTGGTAGGTCTGCTAGCGTGGTAGGTCTGCTAGCGTGGTAGGTCTGCTAGCGTGGTAGGTCTGCCAGCTTGGTAGGTCTGCCAGCTTGGTAGGTATGCTAGCGTGGTAGGTCTGCTATCACGGAAGGTCTGCTATCGTGGAAGGTCTGCTAGCGTGGTAGGTCTGCTATCGTGGAAGGTCTACTATCGTGGAAGGTCTGCTAGCATGGTAGGTCTAGCGTGGTAGGTCTGCTATCGTGGTAGGTCTGCTAGCGTGGTAGGTCTGCTATCGTGGAAGGTCTGCCAGCATGGTAGGTCTGCTATCGTGGTAGGTCTGCTATCGTGGTAGGTCTGCTAGCGTGGTAGGTCTGCTAGCGTGGTAGGTCTAGCATGGTAGGTCTGCTAGCGTGGTAGGTCTGCTAGCGTGGTAGGCCTAGCATGGTAGGTCTGCTAGCGTGGTAGGTATGCCAGCGCGAGAGGTCTGCTAGCGTGGTAGGTCTGCTATCGTCGAAGGTCTGCTAGCGTGGTAGGTCTGCCAGCGCGGGAGGTTTGCCAGCGTGGTAGGTCTGCTAGCGTGGTAGGTCTGCTATCGTGGAAGGTCTGCTAGCGTGGAAGGTCTGCTAGCGTGGTAGGTCTGCCAGCGTGGTAGGTCTGCCAGCGTGGTAGGTCTGCTATCGTGGTAGGTCTGCTAGCGTGGTAGGTCTAGCATGGTAGGTCTGCTAGCGTGTAGGTATGCCAGCGCGGGAGGTCTGCTAGCGTGGTAGGTCTGCTAACGTGGAAGGTCTGCTAGCGTGGTAGGTCTGCCAGCGCGGGAGGTCTGCCAGCGTGGTAGGTCTGCTAGCGTGGTAGGTCTGCTAGCGTGGAAGGTCTGCTAGCGTGGTAGGTCTGCTATCGTTGAAGGTCTGCTAGCGTGGAAGGTCTGCTATCGTGGTAGGTCTGCTAGCGTGGTAGGTCTGCCAGCGTGGTAGGTCTGCCGGCATGGTAGGTCTGCTAGCGTGGTAGGTCTGCCAGCGTGGAAGGTCTGCTAGCGTGGTAGGTCTGCTATCGTAGAAGGTCTGCTATCGTGGAAGGTCTGCTATCGTGGAAGGTCTGCTAGCGTGGTAGGTCTGCCAGCGTGGTAGGTCTAGCGTGGTAGGTCTGCCAGCGTGATAGGTCTGCTAGCGTGGTAGGTCTGCTATCGTGGAAGGTCTGCTAGCGTGGAAGGTCTGCTAGCGTGGTAGGTCTGCCAGCGTGGTAGGTCTGCTATCGTGGCAGGTCTGCTAGCGTGGTAGGTCTCCTAGCGTAGTAGGTCTGCTAGCGTGGTAG
>JAWQFJ010008190.1:25000-27500 GCA_034096865.1 Theodoxus fluviatilis | reverse complement strand
TGTGTGTGTGTGTGTGTGTGTGTGTGTGTGTGTGTGAGAGAGAGAGAGAGAGAGAGAGAGAGAGAGAGAGAGAGAGAGAGAGAGAGGAGAGTGAGTGAGTGAGTGAGTGAGTGAGTGAGTGAGTGAGTGAGTGAGTGAGTGAGTGAGTGTGGCGAGACAACGTTTTCCCCATCTTCTGTTTTATTATTATTATTATCAGGTGTCTGCTGAGCCGTAGCCTTAGTGACTTTTTCCCTGCCCTGAGCCGGTGTTAGAAGAGAAATGACCCCTGTGTAAGGAAAATGACTTGGAAGTATTATGAGTTGTGTTCTCCACTGGTGATATCACGTCAACCAATCTATGACTTTGAGCTAGTCGAACTGATCAATCAGAGCGGAGTTAGACGAGCTGTGACAGGATTGGACCGAGTGGACAGTATGACGTCAGAGAGTGCATATAAGCCAGTGTTGTAGAATGCTCGGGGCGTCCTTACATTTATTTTTAGAAGAGCAGAATCCACGAAGATGCGGGCGCCCTGCTTAGGATAGGTTTTTCCATGGCGGTGGCCATGTACTGAGAATGAGAGAGTGAAATGGTAGCGGAAAGAAGCCTCAGCCCGCCCGGAACTGACGAGGAGAAAACCCACTTGCCAGTGGGGTAATGAAGTTGGTGGATTGCCTGCCTGCCTGCCTGCTTGCCTGCTTGTCTGAAGCCAGACGGCCTGTCTCGCAGGAAAACCGACTCCTCTACAGAAACGACGAAGGAAGAACAAGTCCCCTCCATCTCTACGAACCAGAATTAGAACACCAGAGAGAATGACGAGTCGCCGTATTTTCATCGAAGTGGTGAATTTCCCGAGTCACCGGCTGCAATGTCGCGTGCACTCTACCCCCCCTCTTCCCCTGTCTTACCCCCAGTGTAGCACGCACTAGGCGTGGGGGTTAAGCCCGTGCAACAACTGCTCAGCGTTTTCATCAAGAGGTCAGATAAGTACATTGGTTTTTACTTGGCTCAGTGGCAGACGTTATTTTCCATGTTTGTTTTTTTCTCCTTGCGAGTTTTGTCATGAATACATAATTACTGTTTAACTATGCTTGCATTTGATGCATTTTGTGACGCTTGCCGCCCATTCCCCTTTCTAGGGTGATTGCGGTTGAATAATTAAACAATCCATTTGAATATTGATACTGGTTTGCCATTTCTTTAATATCAGACAGTTTACATCAGTAGTTTGGTTGAGGAAATGAAGGTGCGTGCATTGGTTCTCCAAGATTTTACCCCTAGACATTGAAACAAGCCATTTAATTTATTCAGTTGGGATGAGTTAAATTTAAGTGAAGAACGAGCACGTCACAGTGAGTGAGTGAGTGTGTGTGTGTGTGTGAGTGAGTATGTGTATGTGTGTGTGCGTGTGTGTGTGTGTGTGTGTGTGTGTGTGTGTGTGTGTGAGTGAGTGAGTGAGTGAATGATGAATGAGTGTGCGTGGAGTGTGAGTGAATGTCAGTCTAGTGAGTGTGTGCATGTGTGGTGTGTGTGTTGTGTGTGTGTGTGTGTCGCGTGCGCGACTGCGTCTGCTGGTGTGTGCTTATGGTTTGATGTGTGGTGTGTGTGTGTGGTGTGTGAGAGTGTGTGTGAGTGAGTGTGTGAGTGTGTGTGAGAGTGTGTGCGTGTGCGTGCGTGTGTGTGTGTGTGTGTGTGTGTGTGAGAGAGAGAGAGAGAGAGAGAGAGAGAGAGAGAGAGAGAGAGAGAGAGTGTGTGTGTATGTGTATGTATGTGTATTTGTGTGCGCGCGCGGGTGTGTGTGTGTATGTGTGTGTATGTGTGTATGTGCGTGTGTGTATGTATGCGAGCGCGCATGTCCATCTACATACGACTGTTTCTTTTGTGTGGCTGATTATTTTGCAACTGTTTTGAATTGTTTTGTAGACATGTTGTGTCATTTTGATCTAGACGGACCATCACAAGAAGACCAGCTGAACTCGCACTACAAGGACTGTTCGCAAAGCTTTCGTAGCACCTATCCTTGACAGAGAAGGCCTATTTTATTTAGCATTACAAACTTACCAACATGTGCCTATTCTCTCACGTAGAATGAGGCTGCTGCAGGCTTGGCAATGCCATTGTTTTGTACCTAGTTTCCATGAGAGCCCTCGCCATAGTGACACATCTCGATGTCTGACGCTGAGCGGTACGGTGTGCCGGTGCGAGTGGGATACTAAGATTGCCAAAGTGCTCCTGGCTCTGCTGCTAGTCCTCGTTGAAGATGCCGCAGTGTGGAAAAAAACACACAAGTATTTCGTTATTTTTGGTTCCTGAGTGTATCTATTTTCTCTTATATATTTTATTTTTCAGCTTTAATCTCTTCTAAAACACGGTGAGGTTTTGATGGCCGCGTATAATACAAAACAAATACAAAACATTAGAAGGTAAAACAACGCACATTTTCGGCTAAAAAGCCTTCATCAGGCGCACAAATAAGTTTTATTTGTGCGCCTGATTAAGGCTTTTTAGCCGAAAATGT
>JAWQFJ010008190.1:12500-22500 GCA_034096865.1 Theodoxus fluviatilis | reverse complement strand
AAGGTTTGGCTGAGGCAGGTCAGCTATAACGCCCCTGTTCCTTGTCTCGTTACGCATTTATTGTGGATGGATCGTTTCCACGCACGAAATGTTCACTTATTTCACGTCTTATTTTTATATTTGTGTGCGTGTGGGTTATATCTCCTTGTTTTTTTCACTATCAATAGTGAAACCTCCGCACATGCCTGATAGTCGTAGTGAGGTGACATTTTGAGCTAAAGGGAGTGTCTGTTTGTGCTCCTTTTATGGCAATTGACAAACAATAATGCATGCGTCATATTTTGGTAAACCAAATCAAAGATCTAACAAAACGCACGTTTCAGCTTTATTCTTGTTTATTCAAGTGATTTTCCCCCGCAATTAAAAAACAAGCGTTGGTGTAAACAAGCAGCATACTCTCCTGCAGCGATCGTTGACGATGGAAGTGCTCTATCAACACAACAGCGTCCATGGCAACTATTCCGTGTAACCCGCCGTGGGCAGGTAACTCTCATTTCAGTAGTCCAACACCCACTGGCTGTCGTCGTAGGAGTAGGTCATGTCTATTCTGCCAAAAGAACAGCTGTGACAAATAACGGGGAAATTCTAGGAGTCCTGGAACCTTTGCTGTTAGTTGAAAATTTAAATCAAATTGTAAATGATCACATTTGTTAGGCACGAACACAATTATAGCGACACCGACACACACACACACACACACACACACACACACACACACACACACACACACACACACACACACACACACACACACACATGCTATGGCGTTGCTTCGCGAACGAAGATGAGTCGATGCTGCTGTTCACGTCCACCGCAGACACGTTGGTGGCTGTAGAGGCCGATGCGGGACCGGCAAGCCCGACCACAGCGGCCGCAGGGGAAGATCCGGCCAGAGTCTAGCATGACGCCCTCTCGGTTTTTTCTCCTCTGGCGCTTCTCCTTTAGTGTGTTCCTGCGGGAGCTCTCCAACACTGCCGTGGCTTTATTGATGGTGTGGCGCCAGGCATCTCTGTCAGCAGCGACGGAGGTCCACTGTCGGGGATCGATGTTGCAGGAGATGAGGGCTTTCTTGAGAGAGTCTTTGTATCTCTTTTTCGGGCCCCCTTTGTCACGTCGACCAGTGGAAAGCTCACCAAATAGTGCTACCTTGGGCAGGCGGTGGTTTTCCAATTCTGGAAACATGGCCTGCCCAGCGCAGCTGAGATCTCAAAAGCATGGTCTCTATGCTGGTGAGTTGAGACCGTTCCAAAACTTCCACATTTGTGATGTAGTCGCTCCAGTGTATCTCCAGGATCGTACGAATACAGCGTTGGTGGAAGCGTTCCAAGAGCCTCAGGTGTCGGTGGTACAGGACCCAGGATTCTGAGCCATACAGGAGTGTGGTAAGGACAACCGCTCTGTATACACTGATTTTGTGTCCTTTCTGAGGTGTTTGTTGCTCCACACTCTCTTATACAACCTGCCAAAGGCTCTGCTGGCCTTGGCTATTCTGCTGTCCACTTCCTTGTCTATCTTGGCATCTGCCGTGATGGTGCAGCCCAGGTATGTGAACTGGCTGACAGAGCGTAGTTCGGTCTCCCCAATGTAGATGTGAAGAGGGTGAGACGCTTCTCGGGGGGCAAGTTGGTGGAGGACCTCCGTCTTCTTTAGGCTGACCTCCAGTCCAAAGAGCTGGGCAGCCTCATACATACATACATACATACATACATGCATGCATGCATGCATGCATGCATGCATGCATGCATGCATGGCAAATGCAGCATGCATGCCATTGCATATCAATGCAGCATACATGCATACATGCATACTGCATAGATACATACCATACATACATACATCCTTACCCACATACATACATACATACATACATACATACATACATACATACATACATACATACATACATACAAACACAGCAAACAAATACATACACAGCACATAAATACCCACACAGCACATAAATACCCACACAGCACACAAATACACACACACAGCACACAAACACACACACAGCACACAAACACACACACCACACATACATCGCACACCGTCCCAGAACACACACCAAGCACATACACAGATAATGCACAGCATGCACACGCACCAAAGAAACACCTAAAACACACCAAATGACTCACACGCACACACGCACGCGACACGCCGACGCAACTTTCGCACGCCACACCACAACATTAAAAAATCTTCTATCTACACACACAAAAAACACACGCACGCACGCACGCACAAACACACACGCACAACCATCCACACAATACATGCAACAACTAAACACACAACCCAGCACTACACACACACACACAAGGAGTCGGGGGTTTGGTGTTGTGGCTTGTTGTCGTTGACGTTGTGTGTGGTGTGGGTGTGTGTGCGTGTGCGATGAGAGACGAGAGCAAAGATGCTAGAGGAGGAGAGAGAGAAGCTAGATGAGCGACAGTAGAGAGAGCGAGAGAGAAGGAGAGAGAATGAGAGAGAGAGAGAGAGAGAGAGAGAGAGAGAAAGAGAGAGAGAGATCACATGCACACAACACAAACACACATAACACACACCACAGACACACAAATCACCACGCACTCAGCACGCCACGAGCAGATTACCGATACACACATACACACACTAACACCACGCCACAGGCACGTCATCACACGCACGCATATAGGACCAGTACACATACCACACACGAATCTCAGATCTCTCTCGTATCTCTCGTCTCGTTCTCTATCACATACATCAACATCTCTCTAGACTGTCTTCTCCAAAAACAGAACCCCATCAACGAACACACTGACCCCACAGCACACAGCACACAGCACTCACTCACAACCCCAAAACGCAGCGTCACACATGCCACACATAAAGCCACACCGACCACACACACGGACACACACCACACACACCACATACACACACACTACTCACACATACTCACACACACACATGACCAGGAATGAACGACTGTATACATGAAGGGCACTTGCTGCAATATACATGTTTACATAGTATTTCATGCGTCTGACACTAATTGTGGATTTGTTAGCAAACACTACGAAACTGTCAAAGTCGCGTTGGTCGTGTGGGAAATACAGTCCTGTAACCTGAGTTGGGGTCAACCAGTGCATTTTCTTATTTGGGTATTTTCTGCTTCTACTTTTTCCCTGTAGAATCAATCTGTTGCCGATATACTAAGCAAATCAACATATGATCGTCTGGTAAAATGTTCCGTATAGCATTTTCTAATATCAAAAAGCGATTTTGTGACGTAAGCATAGTTTGAAGTTGGTCCAATCAGAACTGCTATTCTCAAGCTTATAAAGCAATTCTCTCCAATTTTGCGTTTCTTTGCTGTGATATTTTTTTAATAGTTGTAACTTTCAGAATTGTCAGGATACAACATAATGTTGATACTATTGGAAAGCTTAAACTCTCAGATAGAAAATGATAACAATAACTCCAGTAAGTATTCTTTAAACCCCACTTATAACCTTTTGTGTGCTGCTCAGTCACATAAAGAATATGCAGCAGTTTCGGTGGGACAAAAAGTGATCCCTTGCATTGATAAAGCTACCATACCACATTATATGCATATTCCAAATAGGTTATAACATAGGTCCAGCATAAAGTTAAGATGAACTTATCCAAAACACAGCATAAATCAATCATATCCTCAATACTTTTCGTAAAATGTTATCATGGAACTGTATGTTCTCTCTCAGAAAAGATACTCTCAGCCTGCCTCATGTCCCCGCTGTTGTTTGGAGGAAGTCACGTTGGAGCGTCTTACCATCCTTGCTGGAATCAGCGCTGAAGTAGGCGTCGTCAGCGGCCCTCTTTCCGACGCTCCTGCCAAACCTGCACAGAGGGGAAAGCAGGTCAGCATACGGAAAGTACTATTCTGATGCTGAAATTTCAAAGAACTGTTTTGTGCGGCGACTTTCCCCCGACGTTCACCGATTCTAAAAGGCTTTCTCCTTCCTTTCTTTGTCACACTACTTCACGGTGGTATGGAGGTAAGCCTGGACATGCAGCGTCTACGTCACTGTGGTATGGAGGTAAGCCTGGGCATACAGCGTCTACGTCACTGTGGTATGGAGGTAAGCCTGGACATACAGCGTCTACGTCACTGTGGTATGGAGGTAAGCCTGGACATACAGCGCCTCCCTGAGTGATGTGTACTGGGCAAAGAACTACGGCAATAGACGTCTGACGTGCTCTGACCAGCTCCAGTGGTGTCCGTGACCAATGGCCTCACATGACCCACAAAGACTGAAAAGCCGTAAATGTCCATTCATCATCGTCATCATCATCGTCGTCATCATCATCGTCGTCATCATCATCCATCATCATCGTCGTCATCATCATCCATCATCATCGTCATCATCATCATCATCATCATCATCGGCGGCGGCGTCATCACCATCATCATCTTTTGTCGCCTGATCAGCACATCGATTCCTCAATGAGCACGTGATAATCATGCACTAGATACTCCAACGTTTCAAACGCGCCGACAGAATGAAATGAGCATGACTCTTTTCTAAGAGAGTGCACTCCTATCAACAGTAGAACAAATCCTCTCTATCTTTGTGGAACGATCCATCTCTGAAAGATAAACCTCTGTTCAACCTAGCGTGGTACAACACCGGTATAAAGTCAGTCAGAGATATCGTCAATATGAAAGGTCAACCAGAATTATTTTCAGAAAAAATGTCGCAATATCAGATTAACGGCAACTGTTTTATTTTACAACAGAATAGTGCATACCAGTCCGGGGAGATGGAAGGATTTCCTAATTTGTCATTGTAATTAGTCTGTTTAAGAGAATCCCAGTTCTTCTCCAATTCAGTAAATATTTGAAACTAAAGCAAAGAGAGGCATTACTTTTTTATATGACACTCTAACAAAAATTAGTTTACTACCTGCAGGGTATGAAAACTAATCAAGTTACCTGTCGAACTAAAATCTTACATGGAAGAAGTATCACACATTAAATAAATGGGCTAACCCAGACACGCGAACAAGATCATTTGAATTCAAGCTCTTGCGCAGAATCCTACCAAGCAATGTCTTCCTAAAAGCAATAAGACAAACAGACGACAGGTGCAGTATGTATAGAAACGAGCGAGAGACATTAGAACATGTCTTTCTCCATTTACCATTTTTCTCTGGGATAATTGAATTGTATTTTCCCCCAAAACTAGATCATGCTGTCAAATTCA
Organism: Theodoxus fluviatilis; assembly: GCA_034096865.1. Lineage (NCBI taxonomy): Eukaryota > Metazoa > Mollusca > Gastropoda > Cycloneritida > Neritidae > Theodoxus > Theodoxus fluviatilis. The sequence goes on along the minus strand of JAWQFJ010008190.1, from coordinate 17,269 downwards.
CCACTTCCGAAAAACTATTTGGAACTTTATATGAAAGTAAAGCAGTAAATTACATACTAACCCTAATTAGAAAACATTAATTTTTGTCAGCAGAAAGATGAAAAACCAAATATTCCAGATTTGATTATATACATAATACATGTACAGGTAATTCAAATAAAAAGTATCTTGCAAAATCCAGCCAGACCCTTGAAAAGTTTAACATGGCATGAAACCATTTTATATTACCAATCGACACAATTCGGCCCTGTGAAATGGCTCATGGACGTTTCGCCCCATTTGCAAGTTCGCCCGAACCACTTCGCCCCACATTCTTGCCGGTTCGCCCCACTATCCAAACCCTAACCCTAACCCTAACCCTAACCCTAGAATGTGGGGCGAAGTGGTTGGGGCGAACGTGCAAATGGGGCGAAACGTCCAGCACCCTGTGAAATCCCACTTTACCCCATCTCGCCCAACATTCCTAACATTCTATCCGCACCATCTGCAGCCCTTACATATCTAAATTTCACATTCCCGTCTCTCTCTCTCTCTCTCTCTCTCTCTCTCACTCACTCTCTCTCACTCTCTCTCTCTCTCTCTCTCTCTCTCTCTCTCTCTCTCCCCTCTCTCTCTCTCTCCACTCTCTCTCTCTCTCTCTCTCTCTCTCTCTCTCTCTCTCCATCCAAAGACACTATCTAACGGGACCGCCAGCTTCTGCAATTTTGGGCGCGTTTGTTAGGCGTAGAATCTCGAGATTCTCCCTCGATGGCTAGTCGAGGGAGAGCGAAACGCTTCTACAGCTAGAAAAACGACCAATCATCAACTGGCAAAGCGGAAGTCCAAGAGAATATGGCTGCGTCCTTTCGACAGAGTCGGTGAAGAAGTTGCCGATAGACGAAATAACTGACGTTACAGATATCACATTATATTTTCACTTGATAGAACACACCATGGTGTTATATTGAATGGCACGGGAACTTTTTTAAATAAAAAAAATCAACCCGGGACATAATTCATAGAGCGTACGTGTACGGTATTGCCCGTTTGCAAGCGATATAAAACTTTTCGGCAGAGAGTGTCCAGAAATAACCTATACACCTACTCCTCAAAATATACAAATGAACACTCGAACAGCAAATACTTTCGAGTACGTACACTGTTCCATTCTCGGACCCTGAGAAGCACATTTCTGTGCATAGAGTTTCGTTTGTGTGGGCCTGGAGAGCATTCGAGCCAGAAGTCAAAGTTCGACCTTTGCCAGTGCATTCCGTCTCCACAGAGGTGGAAGAAAATCAATACGTGCGGCGAACACGCCGAAGATCGCTGTCGGAGGAAATCAACAAAGTACTAGAGCGCCTAGGAGATCTTTGTGCATAACTTTGTTTGGTCCTGGACTTCAATTTCAGACTGAAGTGGTTTTTTGAGCGACTTGCTAAATGAAGCAAGGAATGGGGATGCTTACTTTACTTCAGGAGTGGAGCAACCACGAAATTATTTACCTTCGCGAGAAGGCTGAGGAAGCGAAGATGCTCGCTCTGACCATCAGCTGAAGTCACCCGGCAACGAGCCCAATCAGATGTTTCCTGTTGATCAGGTGCCACAAGGAGTCGGTCCTGATTGAGCTGGAAGAGGCCCGGCTCTAAGCACATCTTGATCACGACACTGATTGCCACAGGAAGCGACAGCTCCGCCTGACCAAGAGAGCGTAGTGTTGATTGTTTGGACGAAACGGCCTCACTGGGAGTCAGGAATTGCTCTGCATCTATTGACATCACCGTCATAAAGAGTTTCTAACGCGCTGCATGACAATCATGGAAGCTACGAACGGGGTGTCGCAAGTGGTTTTTCACTCAATGCGACAGAAGTTGCCCTCTAAGAAATATTGAAACGAAAGAGGAATCTTCACGAATAATTCCAAGATGAATCCCAAATACTATTATCTTCCGCAACATTTTGCCGTGACAGGCCATCCCCAGTGGACTAGATACCTGTAATTAGTGGTGCTGTGGCATTGAGGGCGACCTGTAAGTAGTAGTGCTGTGGCATTGAGGGCGACCTGTAATTAGTGGTGATGTGGCATTGAGGGCGACCTGTAATTAGTAGTGCTGTGGCATTGAGGGCGACCTGTAATTAGTGGTGCTGTGGCATTGAGGGCGACCTGTAATTAGTGGTGCTGTGGCATTGAGGGCGACCTGTAATTAGTGGTGCTGTGGCATTGAGGGCGACCTGTAATTAGTGGTGATGTGGCATTGAGGGCGACCTGTAATTAGTGGTGCTGTGGCATTGAGGGCGACCTGTAAGTAGTAGTGCTGTGGCATTGAGAGCGACCTGTAAGTAGTAGTGCTGTGGCATTGAGGGCGACCTGTAATTAGTGGTGCTGTGGCATTGAGGGCGACCTGTAATTAGTGGTGCTGTGGCATTGAGGGCGACCTGTAATTAGTGGTGCTGTGGCATTGAGGGCGACCTGTAATTAGTAGTGCTGTGGCATTGAGGGCGACCTGTAATTAGTGGTGCTGTGGCATTGAGGGCGACCTGTAATTAGTGGTGCTGTGGCATTGAGGGCGACCTGTAATTAGTGGTGCTGTGGCATTGAGGGCGACCTGTAATTAGTGGTGCTGTGGCATTGAGGGCGACCTGTAATTAGTGGTGCTGTGGCATTGAGGGCGACCTGTAATTAGTGGTGATGTGGCATTGAGGGCGACCTGTAATTAGTAGTGCTGTGGCATTGAGGGCGACCTGTAATTAGTGGTGCTGTGGCATTGAGGGCGACCTGTAATTAGTGGTGCTGTGGCATTGAGGGCGACCTGTAATTAGTGGTGCTGTGGCATTGAGGGCGACCTGTAATTAGTGGTGCTGTGGCATTGAGGGCGACCTGTAATTAGTGGTGCTGTGGCATTGAGGGCGACCTGTAATTAGTGGTGCTGTGGCATTGAGGGCGACCTGTAAGTAGTAGTGCTGTGGCATTGAGGGCGACCTGTAAGTAGTGGTGCTGTGGCATTGAGGGCGACCTGTAATTAGTGGTGCTGTGGCATTGAGGGCGACCTGTAAGTAGTGGTGCTGTGGCATTGAGGGCGACCTGTAAGTAGTGGTGCTGTGGCATTGAGGGCGACCTGTAAGTAGTGGTGCTGTGGCATTGAGGGCGACCTGTAATTAGTAGTGCTGTGGCATTGAGGGCGACCTGTAATTAGTGGTGCTGTGGCATTGAGGGCGACCTGTAATTAGTGGTGCTGTGGCATTGAGGGCGACCTGTAAGTAGTAGTGCTGTGGCATTGAGGGCGACCTGTAAGTAGTAGTGCTGTGGCATTGAGGGCGACCTGTAATTAGTGGTGCTGTGGCATTGAGGGCGACCTGTAATTAGTAGTGCTGTGGCATTGAGGGCGACCTGTAATTAGTGGTGCTGTGGCATTGAGGGCGACCTGTAAGTAGTAGTGCTGTGGCATTGAGGGCGACCTGTAATTAGTGGTGCTGTGGCATTGAGGGCGACCTGTAATTAGTGGTGCTGTGGCATTGAGGGCGACCTGTAATTAGTGGTGCTGTGGCATTGAGGGCGACCTGTAATTAGTGGTGCTGTGGCATTGAGGGCGACCTGTAAGTAGTAGTGCTGTGGCATTGAGGGCGACCTGTAATTAGTGGTGCTGTGGCATTGAGGGCGACCTGTAATTAGTGGTGCTGTGGCATTGAGGGCGACCTGTAATTAGTGGTGCTGTGGCATTGAGGGCGACCTGTAATTAGTGGTGCTGTGGCATTGAGGGCGACCTGTAATTAGTGGTGCTGTGGCATTGAGGGCGACCTGTAAGTAGTAGTGCTGTGGCATTGAGGGCGACCTGTAATTAGTGGTGCTGTGGCATTGAGGGCGACCTGTAATTAGTGGTGCTGTGGCATTGAGGGCGACCTGTAATTAGTGGTGCTGTGGCATTGAGGGCGACCTGTAATTAGTGGTGCTGTGGCATTGAGGGCGACCTGTAATTAGTGGTGCTGTGGCATTGAGGGCGACCTGTAATTAGTGGTGCTGTGGCATTGAGGGCGACCTGTAATTAGTGGTGCTGTGGCATTGAGGGCGACCTGTAATTAGTGGTGCTGTGGCATTGAGGGCGACCTGTAATTAGTGGTGCTGTGGCATTGAGGGCGACCTGTAATTAGTAGTGCTGTGGCATTGAGGGCGACCTGTAATTAGTGGTGCTGTGGCATTGAGGGCGACCTGTAATTAGTAGTGCTGTGGCATTGAGGGCGACCTGTAATTAGTGGTGCTGTGGCATTGAGGGCGACCTGTAATTAGTGGTGCTGTGGCATTGAGGGCGACCTGTAAGTAGTGGTGCTGTGGCATTGAGGGCGACCTGTAATTAGTGGTGCTGTGGCATTGAGGGCGACCTGTAAGTAGTAGTGCTGTGGCATTGAGGGCGACCTGTAAGTAGTGGTGCTGTGGCATTGAGGGCGACCTGTAAGTAGTAGTGCTGTGGCATTGAGGGCGACCTGTAATTAGTGGTGCTGTGGCATTGAGGGCGACCTGTAATTAGTGGTGCTGTGGCATTGAGGGCGACCTGTAATTAGTGGTGCTGTGGCATTGAGGGCGACCTGTAATTAGTGGTGCTGTGGCATTGAGGGCGACCTGTAATTAGTGGTGCTGTGGCATTGAGGGCGACCTGTAATTAGTGGTGCTGTGGCATTGAGGGCGACCTGTAATTAGTAGTGCTGTGGCATTGAGGGCGACCTGTAATTAGTAGTGCTGTGGCATTGAGGGCGACCTGTAATTAGTAGTGCTGTGGCATTGAGGGCGACCTGTAATTAGT
>JAWQFJ010008190.1:0-5000 GCA_034096865.1 Theodoxus fluviatilis | reverse complement strand
GGCGTGTTTTAAAGCTGGCTTGTGTGGGTATAGTAAAAGCCTGGGAATTTATTCAATGAGCTGAATTTCCGCAATGAATACTTCTTCTTCTCCTTCTCCTTTCCCCTTCCCCCTTCCTCCTCCCCCCTCCCCCTCCCCCCCCCCCTCCTCCTCCTTCTCCTACTCCACCACCATCATCACCACCTGCTTCAGGAGTGAAATTTGTAGGGCAACCTGATGACACGCTCGAAGAAAATACAACAGCTTGTATTGCATTTTGAATCAATAGAAGTGAACTAGAAGAGTCAGTTTTTTTTCTACTCACGTCTGTTACCATAATTTTTCTGCTAATTGTCACTCTTCAGTAGAGGAACTACATGTCATATTTGTCCACATAGCTGTTTTGAAGGATTTTCGCTTTTAAAGTTTAACTTCTCCGAACAAAGACGACAAGTTTCGCGAAAACAGTTTTTGAGTAATTGTATTTAGTTTATCATTACCGCAACTGTCATTTGCTGAATTTCCACCATGTCACTGGCGTGAAAAGAACTTTATGGCAGGATACAGCAGGGCACCACGACGGGTCGTGCAAACTAAACTCACCTTCTCTTCATGACCAAAGTCAATGCATGCACCTTCCCACACACGCGCACGCGTACCACTGGTGCAAGTATTTTAAGGAAAACTCCCCGCACTGCCAACACCACTGTAACGTTTTTTATATAGAAAACTCCCCGCACTGCCAACACCACTGTAACGTTTTTTATATAGAAAACTCCCCGCACTGCCAACACCGCTGTAACGTTTTTTTTATATAGAAAACTCCCCGCACTGCCAACACCACTGTAACGTTTTTTTATATAGAAAACTCCCCGCACTGCCAACACCACTGTAACGTTTTTTTATATAGAAAACTCCCCGCACTGCCAACACCACTGTAACGTTTTTTATATAGAAAACTCCCCGCACTGCCAACACCACTGTAACGTTTTTTTATATAGAAAACTCCCCGCACTGCCAACACCACTGTAACGTTTTTTATATAGAAAACTCCCCGCACTGCCAACACCACTGTAACGTTTTTTATATAGAAAACTCCCCGCACTGCCAACACCGCTGTAACGTTTTTTTTATATAGAAAACTCCCCGCACTGCCAACACCACTGTAACGTTTTTTTATATAGAAAACTCCCCGCACTGCCAACACCACTGTAACGTTTTTTTATATAGAAAACTCCCCGCACTGCCAACACCACTGTAACGTTTTTTATATAGAAAACTCCCCGCACTGCCAACACCACTGTAACGTTTTTTATATAGAAAACTCCCCGCACTGCCAACACCACTGTAACGTTTTTTATATAGAAAACTCCCCGCACTGCCAACACCACTGTAACGTTTTTTATATAGAAAACTCCCCGCACTGCTAACACCACTGTAACCTTTAAAAAGAAAACTCCCCACACTGCCAACACCACTGTAACTTTTTATATATAGAAAACTCCCCGCACTGCTAACACCACTGTAACTTTTAAAAAGAAACCTCCTTGCATTGCCAACACCACTTTAACTTTTTAAAAGAAAACTTCTCGCGCTGCCATTACCATTGTAACGTGTGTGGGGTTTTTTTACAACGAAAACTCCTTGCATTGTCAACACCACTGTAACTTTTTTTATATAGAAAACTCCCCGCACTGCTAACACCACTGTAACCTTTAAAAAGAAAACTCCCCACACTGCTAACACCACTGTAACGTTTTATATATAGAAAACTCCCCGCACTGCCAACACCACTGTAACGTTTTTTATATAGAAAACTCCCCGCACTGCTAACACCACTGTAACCTTTAAAAAGAAAACTCCCCACACTGCCAACACCACTGTAACTTTTTATATATAGAAAACTCCCCGCACTGCTAACACCACTGTAACTTTTAAAAAGAAACCTCCTTGCATTGCCAACACCACTTTAACTTTTAAAAAGAAACCTCCTTGCATTGCCAACACCACTTTAACTTTTAAAAAGAAAACTTCTCGCGCTGCCATTACCATTGTAACGTGTGTGGGTTTTTTTACAACGAAAACTCCCCGCACTGCCAACACCATTGTAACTTTTTTATATAGAAAACTCCCCGCACTGCTAACACCACTGTAACTTTTTTTATATAGAAAACTCCCCGCACTGCCAACACCACTGTAACGTTTTATATATAGAAAACTCCCCGCACTGCCAACACCACTGTAACGTTTTTTATATAGAAAACTCCCCGCACTGCTAACACCACTGTAACCTTTAAAAAGAAAACTCCCCACACTGCCAACACCACTGTAACTTTTTATATATAGAAAACTCCCCGCACTGCTAACACCACTGTAACTTTTAAAAAGAAACCTCCTTGCATTGCCAACACCACTTTAACTTTTTAAAAGAAAACTTCTCGCGCTGCCATTACCATTGTAACGTGTGTGGGGTTTTTTTACAACGAAAACTCCTTGCATTGTCAACACCACTGTAACTTTTTTTATATAGAAAACTCCCCGCACTGCTAACACCACTGTAACCTTTAAAAAGAAAACTCCCCACACTGCCAACACCACTGTAACTTTTTATATATAGAAAACTCCCCGCACTGCTAACACCACTGTAACTTTTAAAAAGAAACCTCCTTGCATTGCCAACACCACTTTAACTTTTAAAAAGAAAACTTCTCGCGCTGCCATTACCATTGTAACGTGTGTGGGTTTTTTTACAACGAAAACTCCCCGCACTGCCAACACCATTGTAACTTTTTTTATATAGAAAACTCCCCGCACTGCTAACACCACTGTAACTTTTTTATATAGAAAACTCCCCGCACTGCTAACACCACTGTAACTTTTAAAAAGAAAACTCCCCGCACTGCCAACACCACTGTAACTCTTTTTATATAGAAAACTCCCCGCACTGCTAACACCACTGTAACTTTTAAAAAGAAAACTCCCCTCTCTGCCAACACCATTGTAACTTTATTTTATAAAGAAAAATCCCCGCACTGCCAACACCATTGTAACTTTTAAAAAGAAACCTCCTTGCATTGCCAACACCACTTTAACTTTTAAAAAGAAAACTTCTCGCGCTGCCATTACCATTGTAACGTGTGTGGGTTTTTTTACAACGAAAACTCCTTCCATTGTCAACACCACTGTAACTTTTTAACAGAAAACTCCTTGCATTGTCAACAACACTGTAACCTTTTAAAAGAAAATTGCTTGCACTGCTAACACCATTGTAACTTGTTAAAAGAGAACATCTCGCGCTGCCAATACCATTGTAACGTGTGTGGTTTTTTTATAAAACGAAAACTCCCCGCACTGTCAACAGCACTGTAACTTTTTAAAAGAAAACTCCTTGCATTGTCAACACCACTGTAACTTTTTAAAAGAACATTCCTTGCACTGCCTACACCATTGTAATATTTTTTTTCTTTTTTAAATAAAGAAAACTTGCACTGCTAGCACCATGGCAAGTTTTTAAATTTGTGAATGAAAACTCCTTGAACTGCTCAAACTATTGCAAGACATTTTTTCAAAACGAAAACTTCTTGCACTTTCTACACCATTACAAGTGTTGAAAAATCATCATCATCATCATCATCATCATCATCATCATCATCATCATCATCATCATCATCATCATCATCATCATCATCATCATCATCATTATATTTATCATCATTATCAGTAGTAGTAGTAGTAGTAGTAGTAGTAGTAGTAGTAGTAGTAGTAGTAGTAGTAGTAGTAGTAGTAGTAGTAGTAGTAGTAGTAGTATCATTATTGTTATCATTATCGTTATCGTCATCGTCATCATATCATTATTATCATCATCATCATCATCATCATCATCATCATCATCATCATCATCATCATCATCACCATTATTATTATTATTATTATTATTATTATTATTATTATTATTATTATTATTATTATTATTATTATGATTATTATTATATTATTATCATCGTTATTATTATTGTGTTTTTAATGAACATTTCTTGCATTTTTACCGCCATTACAAGTGTTTTCTTGTGGAGGACTGTTGGGGCACAAAGGCGGGAAAAGCCAGCGTGAACCAATCAGCTTTGACGATATTTCCTGTCAGGTGAGTGCGCACTAGATCATCCGCCACAGAAAACAACCCCGGTAAAGTCCCTGTCGTTCCATCTGTTGTTTGCCCGAAAGATGACTATTGACTACAAAGTAATGATGATAATGACGATAAAGAACCACACTGTCGTTCGTATGAACACAGAATAACAGTGCATACGGCTACTGGACATGACTACGATCCATTGGGTGGATATGATATGATGAGACAAGGAATTTGACGACGAACATGGAGACAACTGTTGTGCATGCACATAAACAAAAAAGCGGAAGAACGGAGGAACAAAAGAACAGACACAATGAATGAACGAACGAATGAACGAATAATTGAATGAATGATGACATATAGACGGACGGACAGACGGATGGATGGATGGACGGACGGACGGACAGACGGAAGGACAGACGGTTGGATGAATGAATGGGTGGATGGATGGATGGACGGACGGACGCACGCACGCACGCACGCACGCACGCACGCACGCACGCACGGACGGAGGGACGAATGGATGGATGGACGGACGGACGGACGGACGGACGGACAGATGGATGGATGGATAGATAGATACAATCAATCAATCAATCAAATAAGCAATCAATGGACGGACACACGGACGGTCTAGCATGTGTACAAAGACTGACCTGGGCCTTCCCACGATGGCGTAGTACTCGTTGAGGGCCTTCAGGTAGCGACGCAGCTCGTCCGGGCTCCTGAACTCGGAGGGGCGGTCAGGGGGGGACAGCATGACGTCGTGGCAGGACACCTGCACCAGCAGCAAGGAGGCCAGCAGCGCCAGGACAAGGAACAGACGCTGCATGGTGAGGGGGTGCTGGAGCAGACAGGAGCGCTGATTGGATTAGAGGTCAGGGTGCAG
>JAWQFJ010008188.1:0-10782 GCA_034096865.1 Theodoxus fluviatilis | reverse complement strand
TGGGGTGGAAGGGTGGAGCCACAGTGGTGGGGTGGAAGGGTGGAGCCAGAGTGGTGGGGTGGAAGGGTGGGGCCACAGTGGTGGGGTGGAAGGGTGGAGCCACAGTGGTGGAGAGGAAGGGTTAGGGCAAGCTTAAAGCGTCGAAAACGTAACGCATTATTTTGATCTGCACACAGTCTGTCCGAGTTACACATGCGTGCGGGGAGCAGTGTTCTGCGTGGTGCCCAGTCTGCAAATGCAGTGTGGAGGGGCATCTCAAACTGCGCATTTTCACAAGTGCTGAAAACTTCATACGTCCCAAAAACTAAGTGTGTTTTTTCGCGCTTTGTTCAGTCCCAAAAGAGAGCGTATTTTCTGCCTCATAAACGCGTTTTATCCCCGAAAGTGTGCATGGTCGATCATTCTGTCAATAAAAGCTGTCTTTGATCTTTTCAACAACGACAGACATGCAGGTAAGGAAAATCCAAGAGCAAAGGTGCACTGTCCTTGTATAGGCGCGCATTTCTGGACTGCAATGCTGACAAAACCAAGCATGAAAAGGTAGTGAAAACATGCACCCTGAATGCTTTATGCTCGGTAGGAAAAAAGATTGCGTTCTCTGATACATAATTGGAATCATTCTATCTCACTCTTCGTGAATGCCACACCCGCATGAACATCTGCTACAAAAATAACACGGATTCCCAAACCAAGACCAAAGAAAAGCGCTGTATCGAGCAAGCTCTTGATATCGAAAATGAGCGATTTTCGAGACTAAAAGAGCGCAGTTTTCAGACGACTATTTAAAATGTGCGGTTATTGATATTAAAAGGCGCGGTTTTCCATATATATTCCCAAATGCGCGGATTTCGGATGCGTGCTTTTGCAGCAAGCTCTCTTCAGGACAGCTCCCGAGAGTAAAAGTGACGAACCTCTTCCGAAGCCATAGACAGCTGTGCAACCATGTCATCCTTTGAGACAGAGATACCACCAACGGTTATTATAATGTTTTGTTGCTGCTGTCGAGCTGTCGTGCCTTGCATCTATTGTAGTGTTGGAGCTGAAATGATCCTATTGTGGGGGGAAAAGCATTACAAACGAAATGAGGCGGCCATCTTTTCGAATGGAAACTTACTGTATGTAGATCTTGCACAGTTGCTCTAACGATGATTCTTAACTGGGCCGAGCATGCATTTTCCAACATGCACTTTCAGGTGTACACGTAGCGTATTTTTTAAACATTTCAAATGTGCACCAAATCGCCATAATAGACATGGTCGTGGTATAAAGCATCAGACGGATAATTTACATTTGGCCCGAACAACTTTGAATAAAAAGAACACATGATTAGCTACTCGAAAAGTAATTTGACGGACAGTGAGACCTTTTTCCTAGAGGAGATAATCGGCCCTCAGTCAGTCTTTGCTGGGAACTATTTTTTTCATATCTGCCATGTAGTAGATGCAAGGTGAACTCTGCCATTCCCTGTGCTTGTTTTGTTAATGTGCAAACCTAATTTGAGATCTGCTGACAGTGGTCAGCTGCAGAATCTTAAACTGACGTCCATACTGGGTCAACAGGCATTTTCCTCCAGGCCTCTTCCACCTGGAACTGACTTCCCGCCAGTTTCGAGACTGCACACTGTACATTCTCTGTCGGAATCAAAACGGGGCCTTTTTAAAACCCTGCTTCAGTGACTGCCCTGACTAGAGAGTGGAGTATGGGAGATATGTAGCTTGAGAAGTGACCTGAACAGATGTACTTTTTGGAATGACACTATTTTAAGTTCACAGAATCGTCGTCGTCGTCGTCGTCGTCGTCCTCCTCCTCCTCCTCCTCCTCCTCCTCCTCCTCCTCCTCCTCCTCCTCCTCCTCCTCCTCCTCCTCCTCCTCATCATCATCATCATCATCATCATCATCATCATATTATTATTATTATTATTATTATTATTATTATTATTATTGTTGTTGTTGTTGTTGTTGTTGTTGTTGTTGTGTTATTATTATTATTATTATTATTATTATTATTATTATTATTATTATTATTATTATTATTATTGTTGCTATTGTTGTTATTACAAATCCTTATAAGACATATGTAAAGTACCACACATGATATTTGCGAAGGAGCCACAAAACATAAACAATTGAAATCTTCCCTGGACCGACGTTCAGGATAAGTGCTCCTCTGTAGACCAGAGCCGCGTTGTCCTATGTGGGATGTACGACTCGTGCTTGTGTGTGCGCGCATGTAAGCGCTTCCACTTGAAAGCAGCGCCTCTGCCTGGTTCCTGCGAAACGACCCATGGGCCTGCTGGGAATAGAGGGTGGCGTGGTGAGGTCCCTGTGAGAGGACGATGGCGTGTGTGGGAGCCTCCCTGACAGAGGCGCACGAGTGCCGGAGTAAGACCCAGCCCGAGCAGGACGAGGGGAATGGGTGTTTGGAAAGGCGCTTTCCCCGCACCCCAAACTCACATCGCTCATACCCGAGGCGCTTTCCCCGCACCCCAAACTCACATCGCTCATACCCGAGGCGCTTTCCTCGCACCCCAAATTCGCATCGCTCATACCCGAGGCGCTTTCCCCGCACCCCAAACTCGCATCGCTCATACCCGAGGCGCTTTCCCCGCACCCCAAATTCGCATCGCTCATACCCGAGGCGCTTTCCCCGCACCCCAAACTCGCATCGCTCATACCCGAGGCGCTTTCCCCGCACCCCAAATTCGCATCGCTCATACCCGAGGCGCTTTCCCTGGTAGGAGATAGCGGAGTCGTGCCGATAGCTGTTGAAATAAAGCAAGAACTTGTCGAGTTCACGGCGAGGCTTTGCGTGGGCACATTCATATTCCAGAAGTTTTGGGCTTTGCGTGGTCTCATCGCCAGAGTTCTTCCGTGAAAGCTTTGATTGCTACTGATAGGTTTGCTAGACTCTTAGGTGGCAGCTCTGCTCCCTTGCAGTGAAGTCACTCAGTTCCCAGCTATTTCCATCCCACCACTTTTAAATAGTGGTAGATGTGGCCAGTAATTACAATGGGGATTCTGACGCTGTTAAGCGCACGCAAACTTATAGGAACTCACGCTCTCATGTGCCGCCGTGCTAAATTTCCATGGTAAGTATGCCTGACAATTGTTGTTTATGATATTGAGGATTTATTGGGAATAAATAATATCACACTGCAATGAAAATCGAAGCAGTCGCACATTCACTGAATTCGGACGACGTGTTTCCGTTGCTTCTTTTTCTTGTGTTTTCTTGCAAATAAGTGACATTCTCTGTAGAATATAGTCTGGTATACTAAGAGGCAGATTTATGGCATGTTCATGAAACTTTTTGTAATATTCTTGGCATATACCTGAAAACGCAATGGCCCATTTCTAAATTCATTATGGCCCGTTCGTCAGCTTGTGGCTTGCTCACTGCGAACATCGATCATTTGGGAAAATCATTTGTCTAAGCCTGCTTTATCTCAAGTTATTTCCTTGCAGAACGTTGATTGCCTAAGATGCAAAATATTTCAAGCATTTTAAACGCGAGTTTATTGGAATCACAGATCAAATTATTGTTGTTGACATAACTAAGGAACACGAATTGTTCAAATTCGATTTCCGAACTGCTTGTGTACAGGACTGGCGAAGTTGGACGCATGACGACCTAGTGTCAAAGAGCGAGGGAGCAGACTTGTGTTCAAGTAGGCCCCAAGCTCAGGCAGCTGCCCTGCAGTGGGGGGATGGCATTCCAATAGCATAGTATGATGTTAGCGTTTCAGCATTGTTTACTATTGGAACGCGCAACATTTATTTGTTTGCTCGTATTGTTGAACGCAGTCATTTGGTCAAAAGGGACGCACAAACCGCATTCGAATCTGCGGCCAACATTTTAAAAACTTGTTCTTTACGTCGCCCGGTAAATTTGTCCAGCAATTTCCCTTTTCCCAGGGCGAAAAAAATCAATTTTTCGCTAAAAGTTTTGGTTCGTTTTTACTTTAGTTAACACAACATCCAAACTGAAATATTAACATCCAAACTAAAATGTGAATGTAATATCTAGAGGAGCTCTCCATACCAAATAAATTATTTTCAGGATAATCAAAGTTTATGGAGACACACAGATAAAGCGAACTTATTCAGAGTAGGAACACTTGTTGATGATTCAGAGGACGGTGCATGTTAATATTAATAATAATAATAATAATAATAATAATAATAATAATAATAATAATAATAATAATAATAGTAATAATAGTAATAATAATAATAATAATAATAATAATAATAATAATAATAATAATAATAATAATAATAATAATAATAATAATAATAATAATAATAATAATAATAATAATAAAAATATTATTATTATTATTATTATTATTATTATTATTATTGTTATAGTTTATTTACGCACATACCTTCCCTTGACAGGAAAGCTCATGGCGTTTACAATCCAAAGAATCAACACTCATGCAACCGCTCAACACCACATTCCCACAAAAACTCACACACTCCACACATAAACAAAGCAAAAACTAAAGTCCAATGGAACAAACTATACAATATACACAGCACTTGCAGGCAAGGTCAAGTAAGGCGAAGCAGCTCAGCGGGAAAGACGGATCGGAAGAGGTGGGTCTTTAGAGCACTTTTGAACTGGGGCAGTGTCAGAATGACGGACTGAGAGAGGGAGACTATTCCAGGTTACAGGTCCAATATAGGAGAAGGCACGCTGTCCTTGAGTTTTCTTGTTACGGCGGGGGACCTTAAGTATTCTAGAGTCAGAAGCTGAGCGTAGAGATCTGGAGAGCGTGTAGACTGTAAGAATTTCTGTAAGAGCGTGTGATGCGGTGTTGTTGATGGCCTTGAAGCACAAAGAAGCAAGAGGGAGAGGGAGAGGGGCACACATGCGACGCGCAGAAGAGCGGAATTTAAGAAGACATCATTGCGGGATGAAGGATGAGTGGAGGATTTCCATTTCGGAAATTTGTGTACTTAATGATAAAAAATTGTGATTTCTTCAAGATAGTTATTTTATGAATCTTCTTAAAAGAAACTTATTCAATGTCATAACAAATCACAGATTTATGTCATGCCAAGAAAGATGCGCATAGGTCAGTTACCCAGTCTGCAAAATTTTAATATTCAACGTTACTGAATATGTTTTGTATATTCCGAATGTCCGAGGAGGAATCACTAAAATGACATTTCACTTGCACTGCTACAAAAAGGATGGGGTGGGGATGGGAATGTGTCAACTCGTTCATTAATACGGTGAAATTATTCTTTTACTTTTTAAGAATACAAATACGTTGTGCACGCAATTTCCTTCTTGCGAAAGATCTTAGTCGTGGGTGCCTAATGTGAAAATCACGTTGATATTCTTGACAGACGAGACGGGGATATCTTCCTGAAAAGTTTTAAAGGTACTGAATGTGATCCCAAACTACTCGAACGTTATTGGAAATGGAAAAGTTATCTTTATTTACAGATCATACCATAATCACACTAATGTTGCGTAATTAATTCTAACACATGGTTCTGGAACTGCACAATCTTCATAGATACATTTCTGCAAATATTGATTTGAAACAAATTGCATGTTAAAATTAATGAAGAATCAATCAATTCAAACTGAAAATTCTATCAGAATCGCCGTGTTTTTTTTCTCCAAAAATTCACACATGAATTGGTAAAGCCACGTCAAAGTGTAATGTATTTAATTTCCAAAGCGCTTCTCTTTGTGTTTTTTTTCTTCTAAAACAGTCATCCACGTCCATTTCGATCAGTTTGAAATTTCAGTTAACAGCGTATGCATCAAGAGAACTCAAGAGGGGGGCAACTCAAAAGATGTGAAATATATACAGACTGCAGTGAAACTTCCTCTGGGAGCCCAAACTTACCTGTAGACAGGCGGGAGGTGGCGGATGAGGGTGGAGGGGACTTGCGGGCTCTGGACAGCGACTGGGGAGACGTGGACCACAGGATCCCTTTTATACATCGCCCATCGGCCACCTGTCAAATGCACAGCCTCGCCAATTTGCGTCAGGGGGAACGCGGCTCCGGTCTTCGTCACCTCCGTGAACCTCACCCCCGGGGCCTGTGGGTGGGCACATTCTCGGATGGCGTGAGTGTGGGGAGAGGAACGGTGGGGGTGGGATTCGTATCAAGGGGTGGGTGGGGACGAGGTGATGCCCAATGGGGAGGGACCGGACGTCACGAGGTGCGACAAGGAGGCCCCGTGTGGCCCTCCAGGGAACAGCGCCGCACCTCCTCGCCCATTTCCATGCAGTAGGAGTCCTGCAGTAATGGGACTGTCAGCGCCAAATGCTCGTCAAGCGATGCCGCCCTGGGCCCCCACTGCAGCCTCATTGCCCTCGGCGCCGACGTGGCGCTGGACTGTCGTCAGAACGGCTGCACCACAGCGGAATGTCGCCCACGTCATCGCCATCGTTGTCGTCGCCGTTTTATCCGGGCGCCCTTGTCGATTTCTGCGAAGACTTTATATGGAAGGAGAAAAGCATTGAGAGACTGTGTTTTATGAGGTGTTCCTTAATGATGGTCGCGGTGATCATCGTTTTGGTCTCGTGTCTTGATACGATTTGTAAAAGGCTGAATGATGACAGAAAATCATATCAGGGTTCCTCTACTGTTGACGCATGCCGTTGGTGCAGGTCATTATTTTGTTCTTAATTTTTCCTTGTTTCTTTTTAGGAATTTCGAACATTTTTATCACAGATGAACAATCAGAGTGCATTTTGTTGTGTTTTCTACATTTGGTCATGCTTTCATGCTAGTGTTTTTGGCACCGTCACTGCCGCTGGAAATTTGTGGCAGCGCTGGGAAGAGAAATAATTGCAATGGAATTTTCCTGGTTCCTCTGTTTACTATTCAAGAATTTTGTGTCGACGTTGTGCTGGTGATGCAAGTTCTTCTTGACTTGATCGTTGTTTTTTTAAAGAAGAAACACAAGAAAGTAGGAGGAGGAATCAACCCGTTTAAAAAGAAAAGAAAAACAAGTCTATTGCTATATGTCCTGCGGGTGTACAAGTCTGGCAATGTTACCTCTCACTGTTTGAGATAATTACTTCCATTTAGACGGGCAAATTGGAATCTCGATTTATCCCGAGGACTTGATTTTTATATCTAGCTGCATGGATCCGCTCAGCGTCTTAAAAAAGTGGTTTAGTGATGAACGCATGTATCTTCCCAGTGTTCTGTACATTTCACTTTTTTGCTCTCGTTGTGCTCTTCGTTTCAGTACACTTTATCGTGTTCACTCTGGAGAAGGGGAAGGTAGGACAATGGTGATTTGCATGCATGCAATTGATACAGGTGGTTTTTCGGGGACAATTCTTCTCGGTATGCTTCTAATGGTGTAACAGAGGTATTACGTAACTTCTGTGCAATGCCTGGCGCCTGTTTCCATTAGCCATATCAGTCAGTCGTCCTGGAATTGTTATCTTCCAAGCCACTAGGAGATCACGTTCTGTATTCAAAATTTCTTTGTCCCCCTAATCAACGTTGTGTGCCCTATCTCCCACCTTTCCATCGCAAAGATGGAAATCCATGTCAAGATGTTCTGCTTTTCTCCTTCGTTCACTGGTGGGTTACTAATGTTTACATTTTCCTTTATTTCTTTTCTATACAAATTGCTGTTCTGTAGCACACATGTCTTAAGTGAATCCTCTGTGTGACTGAAGATGACTGCGCAGATGTGTTTGCGTGAATGACTATGAGTGTACATGTGTAAGGTGAACATCTTTGATGCACCTTCCCCTCTGTGTGACAGTGTGAGTGCTGGTTCTACGTCTATGATAATAATAATGTGTGGATTTATAAAGCGCCTTACCAATGAATTAAGACATGCTCAAGGCGCATACATACACAACCATTTTAATATACAATAACAGTCAAACACCTCAAGCACAACTTAATAAACTTAATAGCATAATAGTCAGATATTCACTTCAGACATTCGACAAACTGATGTACAGCGTCACCATTAAACCATGAAACTGGGGAGCGGGGGAGGAGGGACAGGAGGGGGATAGGGGGCTGAGCCAAGCTAGTACTAAGAGAACAGTGAGGGGAGGAAGATGAAGAAACTTAGACAGGATTCGAGAACGATTTCAAGAAGAGGTGAGTTTTGAGAGCAGAGCGAAAGGTTGAGGGAGATGTAGAGTGACGAACAGAGGCGGGGAGGTCATTCCCGATAGAGGGAGCCTGATAAAAGAAAGAACGTTCACAAAATTTTGTTTTAACTGGAGGGTCCTCCGGGAACCTGAGGATTCTTGTGTCTGCGGAAGAGCGTAGCTGTCTAACGGGTATTGAGGAAGGGATTCAGCTAAGTAATAGTAGCAAAGACAGGCAATCTTGTATTGGACTCTAGCACTAATGGGCAACCAGTGGAGAAAGCGGAAGAGAGGAGTGAGATGATCTGACTTTTTTGACTTACAGATGAATCTTGCACTCTTTGAAGTTTATCAGTGAGATATGCAGGACAGCCAGCAAGAAGGCCGTTGCAATAATCCAGGCGACTGAGAATAAGAGCACAGACTAGGATAGTAGTAGCTTGAGTAGTGAGAAGGTGTCTGATTGCGCTTATCTGTCTGAGTTGTATGTATGCGGATTTGCAAGTGTTTTGGACAAAGTCGGAAAGAGAGAGATGAGAGTCGAGGGTGACACCAAGGTTTTTGACTGATGGAACAAAGGCGACGTCAGCGTCTCCAACCCTGACAGAAGACGGGAGGGATGGAGGCGTCACTAGTCTCTGAGACTTGACAAGAAGGCATTCGGTTTTGGAATCGTTCAGCTGGAGTTTGTTGTGTGACATCCATGACTTAACATCAGAAAGACAGGTCTGTAGAGTGTCTAACGTGGGTTGGAATTGATCTAAGGTGGTGTCTTTGTAGAGCTGATTGTCATCTGCAAACGCATGCTGATGATTGAGTGCTGAGCGACTATGTCAAACAAAGGTTGCATGCAAAGAACGAAGAAAACTGGACCCAGTACTGAGCCCTGGGGAACACAAAACTGGACAGGAGAAGAAGCTGAGTAATGATTGTTGATGGAGACCGTTTGAAATCTGTCAGTGAGATAAGAATGAAACCAGGCAAGGGCAGAGTGTGAAATTCCAAAAGTGTTTCGCAGGCGTGAGAGGAGAGTGTTGTGGTCTATTGTGTCGAAAGCCGCTGACAAGTCTAAGAGGGTGAGAATGCTAAGTTTTCCCTGATCTAAAGAAGAGTAAAGGTCGCCGAGGATTTTGAGTAAGGCAGTTTCTGTGCTGTGGTGGCTACGATAGGCTGACTGCAGGGGTGCCAAGAGGTTGTTGGTTGCAAGATGTTGCTGCAGCTGGGTGAGTACTAGTCTCTCTATAACTTTGGACAGGAAGGGGAGGTTAGAGACCGGGCGATAATTTTTCAAAACGTTAGGGTCCAGAGAAGGCTTCTTCAGGAGTGGCTTAATTATGGCTGACTTGTACACGGAAGGGAAGGTGCCAGATGAGAGGGACTCGTTAACAACAGATGTGATGTAGGGCAGAAGAGAGTCAAGGCATTCAACTAAAAGGGGGGTGGGGATGGGGTCAAGGTCGCAAGTGGTGGGAGTGGAGGCGAGAATAACTTTCTTGACAGCCTCTTCAGGCACAGTCTGGAAAGTGGTGAACGGAACGCCCTGAAAGCAACGATCGACAACTGCGAGTGGATTCGGTATTTGACTATCGAGATCCCGTCTGATGGTTTGAATTTTGTTCTCGTGCCAAAAGAAATCGTTCTCAAAGAAGCTTCCTCAACCTTCCATCAGGTTTGCTATATAGATCACCAGGTCCTGGCTGCCCCATATCCAGTGGTCTTTCCTCCTGCATGAGTGCACTGTCAGCTCCTCAACCTTCCATCAGGTTTGCTATATAGATCACCAGGTCCTGGCTGCCCCATATCCAGTGGTCTTTCCTCCTGCATGAGTGCACTGTCAGCTCCTCAACCTTCCATCAGGTTTGCTATATAGATCACCAGGTCCTGGCTGCCCCATATCCAGTGGTCTTTCCTCCTGCATGAGTGCACTGTCAGCTCCTCAACCTTCCATCAGGTTTGCTATATAGATCACCAGGTCCTGGCTGCCCCATATCCAGTGGTCTTTCCTCCTGCATGTGTGCATTGTCAGCTCCTCAACCGTCCATCAGGTTTGCTATATAGATCACCAGGTCCTGGCTGCCCCATATCCAGTGGTCTTTCCTCCTGCATGTGTGCATTGTCAGCTCCTCAACCGTCCATCAGGTTTGCTATATAGATCACCAGGTCCTGGCTGCCCCATATCCAGTGGTCTTTCCTCCTGCATGTGTGCATTGTCAGCTCCTCAACCGTCCATCAGGTTTGCTATATAGATCACCAGGTCCTGGCTGCCCCATATCCAGTGGTCTTTCCTCCTGCATGTGTGCATTGTCAGCTCCTCAACCGTCCATCAGGTTTGCTATATAGATCACCAGGTCCTGGCTGCCCCATATCCAGTGGTCTTTCCTCCTGCATGTGTGCATTGTCAGCTCCTCAACCGTCCATCAGGTTTGCTATATAGATCACCAGGTCCTGGCTGCCCCATATCCAGTGGTCTTTCCTCCTGCATGTGTGCATTGTCAGCTCCTCAACCGTCCATCAGGTTTGCTATATAGATCACCAGGTCCTGGCTGCCCCATATCCAGTGGTCTTTCCTCCTGCATGTGTGCATTGTCAGCTCCTCAACCGTCCATCAGGTTTGCTATATAGATCACCAGGTCCTGGCTGCCCCATATCCAGTGGTCTTTCCTCCTGCATGAGTGCA
>JAWQFJ010008187.1:27500-47500 GCA_034096865.1 Theodoxus fluviatilis | reverse complement strand
CGGCACAGTTGCCACAGAGGTGATAGGGTCACAAAGTTGAAGGTGTGCACAGAGTTGTGGATGCTGAAGGGAGTCTGTCTGCCTGTTTGTCCTGCAGCTCCCCTGATAAGCTTTTGTCTTGCAAGCTGGCGCCTTGGACTCTGCCCCAGCTGTTGTCTTACCCGATTAGATTACATCCTTTCACCCATTCCTACAGCCCAGCCTCGGCAACCTCCTCTCTCGCACCTTCCCTACCTTAGCTGTTTACCACCTCCATTCTTACTCTTCGATTACCCATGCCCCTACCCTCCCTCCTCATCTTCTTTCAGCACCAGGAATCCACAGCACCACCGTCTTGTTCCCTCCCCGCATTCATTCCCTATCAAATTTCCATTTTCGAAGTGTATTGTGAAGAATGACAGAAATCCAACCAAATTGTTATAAAGCTTGGGTTGTTCTTGTGTGTTTGTATGCAAGCCTGTTGTCGCGCTGGTTCATGGCTCGGAGCCTTGGGTTGCTAACTCAGGGGAGCTAACTCTGTTGCAGCAATCGGTTACGAAGCCGCAAGTCAGCTCTCTCTCTCTCTCTCTCTCTCTCTCTCTCTCTCTCTCTCTCTCTCTCTCTCTCTCTCTCTCTCTCTCTCTCTCTCTCTCTCTCTCTCTCTCTCTCTCATAGGTAAGAGCTCGTAGCCGGAGTTGAGCAAAGATTGATGGTAATGGGTAGTTAGTACATGGGAGGGGGAAAGGGTGGGGAAGAGAATGTCAAATGTAAAGGATGTCAGGGTAAACTGGCTGTGAAAAACTGGGAGGGACGGGAGTGAGAGTTGACGGAGCAAGCTGCTTGGCAGGACGAGGGGCTGTCGATGGGAGATCAAAGTTCAGAGGTCTGGCAGGGACTGAATCTCTCTCTTCTGTCTTCGATCGATGATGGGACGGCCTAAAGGAAACTTGGCTAATCGCTTGCCTCACGCATGGCAACGCCCACTCCGCCAAACTTGCCACAACTTGACTTGGACGTCGTCGATCAGGTCACTGCCCTGTCCGCCACATTCTGTCCAGCTCTGTCCCTTCCGCTCTTCCCACGGCTGTCTGTGTGCTGGCAGTCAGTCATGTCGGTTTCTTTGCTTCCTGCTTCGGCAAAACCACAGTCGTAAGCCGTGTTGGGTACAACTGTTTCCCGACATAGGAAACCACGGGTTCTGTCCAATGCCCTTACATTATCAATGATCCGTTTCGAGAGATTTCTTTCACTCTACAGTTCCCATTCTCCAACTTGTTAGGTTTGTCTAATGGTGAACAATAAATTACTCCCTCAGATCAACAGGTCTTGTTATCCAGTCTCTTCCCACCCTGTCCTGCAAGCCCGTCTGCAATCATGACAGCAATCAGTGTGACCCTTGACCTCTTCTGGTCAACACTGTCCCATCACTAACGCTTCTGACTGGCCTTTTGGTTCATCCTCTCCCTTGAGCGTCATTCCCATGAGCTTCCCGTCATCCTGTTTTGTGTGTACTATGCCACAAGGCAAAAAAGCGTCTTTATCTGTTGAGTAGCAACTGGGTGTCGGCAGCAAGCCTTTTTTTCTTCTTCTGACAATGCTTATAGAAGCAGCAGGTTGGTGACAATAGTTGTTGTAGAAGCAGCAGGTTGGTGACAGTAGTTGTTATAGAAGCAGCAGGTTGGTGACAGTAGTTGTTATAGAAGCAGCAGGTTGGTGACAGTAGTTGTTATAGAAGCAGCAGGTTGGTGACAGTAGTTGTTATAGAAGCAGCAGGTTGGTGACAGTAGTTGTTATAGAAGCAGCAGGTTGGTGACAGTAGTTGTTATAGAAGCAGCAGGTTGGTGACAATAGTTGTTATAGAAGCAGCAGGTTGGTGACAGTAGTTGTTATAGAAGCAGCAGGTTGGTGACAGTAGTTGTTATAGAAGCAGCAGGTTGGTGACAGTAGTTGTTATAGAAGCAGCAGGTTGGTGACAATAGTTGTTATAGAAGCAGCAGGTTGGTGACAGTAGTTGTTATAGAAGCAGCAGGTTGGTGACAGTAGTTGTTATAGAAGCAGCAGGTTGGTGACAGTAGTTGTTATAGAAGCAGCAGGTTGGTGACAATAGTTGTTATAGAAGCAGCAGGTTGGTGACAGTAGTTGTTATAGAAGCAGCAGGTCGGTGACAGTAGTTGTAATAGAAGCAGCAGGTTGGTGACAATAGTTGTTATAGAAGCAGCAGGTTGGTGACAGTAGTTGTAATAGAAGCAGCAGGTTGGTGACAATAGTTGTTATAGAAGCAGCAGGTTGGTGACAGTAGTTGTTATAGAAGCAGCAGGTTGGTGACAGTAGTTGTAATAGAAGCAGCAGGTTGGTGACAGTAGTTGTTATAGAAGCAGCAGGTTGGTGACAATAGTTGTTATAGAAGCAGCAGGTTGGTGACAGTAGTTGTTATAGAAGCAGCAGGTTGGTGACAGTAGTTGTTATAGAAGCAGCAGGTTGGTGACAGTAGTTGTTATAGAAGCAGCAGGTTGGTGACAATAGTTGTTATAGAAGCAGCAGGTTGGTGACAGTAGTTGTTATAGAAGCAGCAGGTTGGTGACAGTAGTTGTAATAGAAGCAGCAGGTTGGTGACAATAGTTGTTATAGAAACAGCAGGTTGGTGACAGTAGTTGTTATAGAAGCAGCAGGTTGGTGACAATAATTGTTATAGAAGCAGCAGGTTGGTGACAGTAGTTGTTATAGAAGCAGCAGGTTGGTGACAGTAGTTGTAATAGAAGCAGCAGGTTGGTGACAATAGTTGTTATAGAAACAGCAGGTTGGGGACAATAGTTGTTATAGAAGCAGCAGGTTGGTGACAGTAGTTGTTATAGAAGCAGCAGGTTGGTGACAATAGTTGTTATAGAAGCAGCAGGTTGGTGACAATAGTTGTGAAGAGACATCAGGACACTGATTCGGGTTGGAGGGCATAAAAAAGTGTATGACAAATCATTGAATACCTCAGACAATTGCCTCATCTGGAGTTACTTCTATGTATCCCTTTGTTTGCAAGGAAACAGTTGTAGTGTATGCTTGGACAGTGGGTGAATGACTAATGTACAACCGCGATCGTTCGTAACCGAAGCAGTCTAGCATAATCTGTATTTAAAAAATTGCATCTCAGAGCATGGAGACACAAGTGATGTGATGCAAGAAATGCATGCATACACTGTGCTCTGAGTTTTGAATGACACACAAATGTGTATTTTTAAAAAGTGTATGATAGAAACTACAACAGCGGCATCAGGAGCCCGAGCACCACCACAAAGGCCATAGGGATGATGATGTTGATAATGATGACGATTTTTTTTCTGTACATACGGCATTTCTGTAAATGTATTTCATATCCGTAAACACGAGTGGTTGTTCTCAAAGGCAAAACGAATGAGGAAACATGTCCGATTGTTCTGAGAGCCCAAGCTTTTTACTGAGTTTGGTCTGCCAGTCTGCCTCGGTACACCAGTCACCCTGTCCCTGGAGGCCTGAATAATGCTGGTGTACGTGTCGATGTTTGCGTCACTTGTCCGCGATGACGTCAACACACGAGAACGCCTTTCATCGCCTGGACGTGATCGCAGGGGATCCTGGGGCTGTCGCTTTGGTGGTGATAAAAAGTGGCGGCTTTTCAATCGCCCCAGCCGCGCTGGAAAGGAGGAATTGATGGTGATCAAATAGGCTCTGGCGTGCTCCGCGCCTTCCATCTTGCTCCAGTGGCAGCTGTCGGAGCCATCCTGCCCCTCAGACTTTGTCCATGTCTCCTTGCTCACGCTGCCCTTTCCGGAGTCGGGCTGTCGGACGCGATGTCGAGCGGACCCGGACCCTGAAGCGTGGTCCAGAAATCTATCTTGGGCTGGCACGCGAGTGGGACCAGCGGCAAGATTCTCTTTTTTCACGCGGCCGATCCGTATCGACCACGCTGATGACGCCTGACGTTCTGTTCGAGTGCCTCGAGCAAGAAAAACAGCGACCCTGCTATCGCCCACGAGATTCGTAGAAAATTTCCCTGGTCCCCTTCCCCCCCCCCCCCTCCCTTTTTTCCGTCCTGCGCCTCTTCCCGCTGCCCACAGTTCATCCCGAGACTCCCGACGTCTCCTCCTTGTACCAAGACAAGAGAGACACGCGGCGCGGAGAGCAAGCTGTCATGGCGGCGTCGGTGCAGTCTTGGCAAGACGTCAACCACGACGAGGGAAAAATGGCAGTCGGCATTTCGGACAGAATGTCGAGACTGCGTCCTCTTTCCACGCTTCTTTTCCCTATCCTCGAGCTCAAGTCCCCCTCCCCCTCCCTCTCTCTCTCTCTCTCTCTCTCTCTCTCTCTCTCTCTCTCTCTCTCTCTCTCTCTCTCTCTCTCTCTCCCTCTCTCTCTCTCTCACACACACACACACACACACACACGCACACACATACACACACACTCACACACACAAACACACACACACACACACACACATACACACACTCACACACTCACACACACACACTCACACACTCACACACACAAACACACTCACACACACACTCACACACACACATATACACACACACACACACACACCACACACACTCAACACACAAACCACACACACACACACACACACACACCACACACTCACACCACACTACACAACACACACAGACAAACACACAAACACACACACACCTCAACACACACACACACACATATACACACACACAACACACACACACACACACACACTACATACTTCACACACACACACGCCGCGCGAGAGATAGAGAGAGAGAGAGAGAGAGACAGAGAGAGAGACAGAGAGAGAGACAGAGAGAGAGAGAGACAGAGAGACAGAGAGACAGAGAGAACAAGTGTGGGAGAGAAGGAGAGAGAGAGGGAGGGAGAAAAAAGGGAGGTATGGAATGAAAGGAAAGAATGCCAGAAAAGAGGAGGGAAAGTTGGTGGGCGCGGGTGTTGTTGTGACAGGTTTGTCTCAGACGCGCCATAGCTACCGCTCCGCCTCCCCCCAGTCTGCCCCCTCCCTCCCTCCTGCCCGGCCCTGTGTTGCCCGTGGCCTGCCCCCGATCTGCCCCTATTGTTTCAGCTTGCCCGTGGCCCGCGGGTCGCCCAGCGCCGCCAAGCCGTTCGCTGCATATTAATATGACGGGGTCCAAAATCAGCGAATGAAAGTAACCGGTAGCCAGCGTATTTTCTGTGGCCACAAAACGAGGAAGCTATCAATTGATAACCGCCAAAAGACGTGGGGGAAAATTTCCCTCTCAGACCCGCAAGGTCGAAGGCAAGGCTTTGATCTGTGACGGCGTTCGACCCTGGCACAAAGCGTAGGAATGCTGGGGGAGAGAGAGAAGGAGGGAGGGAGGGAGGGCGGGAGGGAGGGGAGGAAGGGAGAGAAAACTGCAAAGCTCGAAGGATAGGAGATTGGGTAGGGTCTTCTTGCTGGCGATAGTTAGCTTAAAGTTGTCCTTCTTGAGAAGTGCTGGTCCTCTTTATTCATGGATCTTGACGTGATTGTGAAGATTTCATGCACTACTGTGGTGTGTCGAATTGGAAGTACTTCAAAATTTCTCGTTGCAGTGTTAAAACATTAAACGTTTTATGTAGGACTGCTGCTTTTGGCAAACAATTTTCTTTTTAAACGTACAAGTCCTCGAGAACAAGTGCCTTTTTAAAGGAAACTAAAATCTGCAATTGTTATGTAATTTCGTGAATGTATGTATTCTGATGAACTGTTATGCGGAAAAGGCAAAACGAAACATGTAGTATAATTCAATAAACATTTATCGCCTAAAACTTTCAAAATACCAAGTGGTCTTTCTTTTCGTCTTTACCCCCCATCTTCCAACAGCTAATAGTAAAGAAAACCACGGACGATCACCCCAAAACAGATTTTACTCAAACCATTCAGAAGATGATTTATATCTCCACCGCCAGAAATTGTAGATCTACAAACACGCGCTTCTACATGAGGACTGCGGTAAAGGACAGAGGGGAGAAAGTTGGGAAGGAAGAAGAGAGGGAGGGAGGGAAGGAGAGAGGAAGGGAAGGAAAGAGGGAGGGAAGGAGAGAGGGAGGGAAGGAAAGAGGGAAGAGGAAAAGCCGCAGGAGCACGGAGCGCACGTGGAGAGAAATCTGGCCACCAGGGGGAGCCCCCTCCGGGAGAACGCGGACTGCGCATGCCCAAGAACCTCACTCCGCGCGCGCACAATGGGAGTCGGCTCGCGCAGCTTGGCGAGGAATTCTGTCAACAAAGCGGCGTGGCGGGAAAAATGTCAGAACGACATCGATACAAAGCAAGGAAAACTTCCCCAGGCACGTGATATCATCCCTTTCCTCGAGTCCACCCCACCCCCCCAACCTCTCTCCTCCCTCCTCAAACCCACCCCCTACTCAATCTCATTCCTCCCCTTAATCCCACCCCCTTATTTCTACCACCCAACTTCGACCTTTGACCTCATAGTTCAAGTGGACTTCAGGTCCCATCTTATCCCTATGCTACACTTAACTGCGCAATTAAAATGTAGTTGAATTTTGTCTGAAGGTCAAACAGTTGCATTCAACAGAAGATACAATCCACTCCGAGACTTCTTGTATGAAATATTTTGTTTGTTTTTGCCTCTTTCCTCCTAGAAGTAAGAGAGGGCAGCTATGACTGTGGGCTGAAATGGACGACAGTGGCTGAAGAAGGCGTTGTTGCTATTTTATTTCAGTGTTACTGTAAGATTCGTACAGAATTGCCACAAGGAAACACTTGCTTGCCTCTTAACAGGGAGACAGGCACTCTTAGCGTTCACCTTGGTGGGAGAGGTTGCAGCAGGAAAGGGCACCTCTTTGTTAGTTTACTTAAGTTTTATTGACAATTGTCAGACATGCAGCAAGCGTCGACTTCCTATGATACGATATAGTTTTGTGCATCCTTTCAAACTGTTCTCAACTGGCATCCAGTCGTAAAGCAACTAAGGCTGTCATCTCATTAAATGTGACGTTATTCTTCTTGCCTTGAAACCAAAACTACTACAGAAGTGCTAAGAGAAAATTAAATGGCAAACTGTGGAAATGAGCAGAGACGGGTAAAAGCTATTAGGTCAAGATAGCGTAAAATTCAGCTTGTAATGTGTTCATTACCATGGCAATTTCACTATTTTCACTGGGCGGCATACAATGATTGAAGGCTATACATTCTTTGAGATAAACTCACGGATCAAAACTCCATGCTGTGTTTAATTAATCTGTTCAGTTAATCGTAAAGCACCATATTTCCCCTGGAACATCTGGGTTTGGATAATTGATCTCTTTATCTGTATCATTTAAACCCGATATAAATTTATACATCTCTCGGAGGCAGGCCAAGCCTCACATTTCGATTGCCAGCCTCTCTGCACGAGATCCGTAGTCTCCAAGTGTCTCACAATCGTTCTTGCCTCCCACACCACTGTCTCAAGGCGTTAAACAGGCTGTGGAGTGTAGACGGCGATTGTCTACAGTGGAGAACATTTCGAGTAGGAAAGGAAAGTATTACACCGTTGTCAGTCGAGGTTTGCGTCGTGTGGCTTTCATGAGAATATCATTATGTTCTTGCAACTTGAGAAGCTTTTGCAAATATGAAATCGTTTTTAATCTTTCTCTGGGTTGGCCTTTAACACTGTAAAGGGGATTGGTTCATTTACTCATAAATGGAGTGTATTCAATATAGATCACCGTGGCGATGTCCCCTCATAACAGGTACTTTAAACTCTTTCTTCTGAAGGACAGTTTATGGTATATATACAAAAAATATCAACATCCAGAAAGGTCCCTGTTCGAAAAGGTGTTTCATGTTTCTGCCTCGCGCCTAACTCTGCACGGCAACCTTAGTCTTTCTATTCCTAAACAAGTTTGAAGGGTTGGGAAGTTCCTGTAAATACTTTTTGTCTTTTTGCTTTGGCCCGTCGTAGACGTTTAACCAAAGCTATAACGACACAAGGTTGCAGCCAATATAACATCCCACATTGTACGATATTTTAATAAACCCAGATTTCTCCGTCCCAGGGATAGAACCACGGCACTGCGCCTCGCACATCGTCCAACCCCAAAGCATGCTCGCCCATCTCCGCCTGTCAAAAGACGTGGTTTCAACAAGCGAGTAGAGGCTGAGGGGCTGACCGTGTACTCATGCAAGAGGGGAGAGCACTGGGGGGTGGGCTGGCAGGAACTGGTGTATATTCTAAATAAGTTTGAAGGGTTGGGAAGTTCCTGTAAATACTTTTTGTCTTTTTGCTTTGGTCCGTCGTAGACGTTTAACCAAAGCTAACGACTCAAGGTTGCACTATTCCTAGCACTCAGAGATACTCAGAGTTGCTTACAGATACACTATCAGACGATGAAACGAATGAACAATGGAACAAAGAGATAAGCAAACTAATTTGTGAAAATGCTTAAGGCAAAACTTTAAATGACTGTGATTATTCATCAACGTCATTATAGTGTGTGACTATCGAAATAACATAGCACTTAGAAGATAAATATCTATATCCTCTGCACTCACGTGACCAGTGATATTGTGATGACCCATTTTGTGTGCTGCTGGGTAAAATAGGAGCTGTGACTTCGTTTGTGATTGGTGCTTTCATTTCTTCCTTCTTTGTGTCTCTCGTACATTGTTCGTACTTGCATGAATGTGTATACAGGTGTCTGTGTGTGTATACATAGTAGATGTTGTGTGTGTGCGTGTGGGCGAGCGTGTAGGTACGCGTTCGGTACGTGTGTGCTATCCTGCACATGGCTGTGTGTGTGAGTTCTTACTTGCCTAAGTTGGTGTTCAACATAGACACACAAGTACATACTTCGTCTGTCTCTCTCTCATCGTTTAGTCTGTCTCCATTTTGTCCCACATTCTCTCTCTCTCTCTCTCTCTCTCTCTCTCTCTCTCTCTCTCTCTCTCTCTCTCTCTCTCTCTCTCTCTCCTGTCTCCTATCAGACGATCTAGACCCCCAAGAATGCCGTCGCCTGCCTGTCTCTCCCCATTAATTTTTTTCTCGGCGCTTTTTCCACTTCCAGTTTATCGACTACTGCTCTGTCTCGTGAGATAATTCGTGTTTTGAAGACAAAATTCCATCAGACAGTCTTCTAATTACTTTTTTCATTCTCAGCTCTTCTTTTTTCCTATAAACTTTACGAAAACTACAGCCAAGTTGTCGTGCCGTGTTTTGGAAATACCTATTAGCGTGGCAGTTTGATCGCTGCGTCCGCTATGTTTGCCATTCCGTGTTTTTAAGTCGGCTATTAGGCGCGCGGTTAGATCACGAGTTAGCGCCGAGATTCGCCCTGACGGCGCCGGCTATCACATTCCCTCCCTGGCGGGGAAGGGTCAGAGGGCACTCTATAAACGGGCGAGGGGGTCTGTCTATCTCCCGGAACGCAGAAATAACGGCGACCGGCCGCGGCGGAATGAAGCAGCTCCGCGGGCGAAAGGAGCGCCGGTGTCGTTTTTGTTTTGATCCCATTTTAAATCCCCCGCTTACTCCGGCCCCTCCGTGTCTGATCTGAGAGCCCGGGGTTCTTTAAACTGGAACCAGCCCAGGAGCTGAGGGAGGGTGATTGGGGGTGGGGGGGTTGGGGGATGGGGGGGATGTAGTGGGAAAATAGGGGGGTTGGGGATGGGAGCTGTCAGACAAACAGGAGGTGTAGAGAACGGTAGTGGCAGCCATAGCTATTTGACAGGTCATTCAGAAAAAAACAGGAATGGCCGAAAGGACAAACATTCTAGAACTGATATGAGGAGAAAAATTTAATATACTTTTTTAAAACCACGAGCCACCTCCAGTTGAGAAAAGTACATGCTGAAGTGTTTTTCTCCCTCTTTTACGATTTGTGGAGTGCATTCATTCAGGTATGTAATTCGTGATAGATGAGGATGGAAGATGAACAAAATTTTTCAAAGTGTGTACAACCCCAGTAAAATAAAGGACTGAAATTGAAATAGATATGCGATTCGAGTATCAAAATCGTATATACATGTAAATGCGTTGCATTTAAAGTGCGCCTTCTGCTTGTTTGTACATGCTCACTTTCTTTTCTTTTCTCACACAAAAAATCATAACTATGAAATTGGCTGTTTGAAAACGCAACCGATTTTTCTTGTATTTCCTGTCATCTTCGTCAGTTTCTGCAATCAATGCGTGGCTCTTACGATTTAAATTTGAGATTATGACTGATGACTGACGACGCTTAAGGAACCATCCGACTTGTTTGTTTGCTTGTTTTGTTTGTTTGTTTGTTTGTTTGTTTGTTTGTTTGTTTGTGGTACATTGTTAGTTATTACACTATCACGTTTTCCTTGGAATCTTGGCTGAGAATTCTAGAAGTGTACAACAATCTATAATATTACTTGAACTCCAAAGTCTTCAAACTGCTCCCTATTTGAAAATGTGAAGTCTTGGATCAGGACTACATGCTTTGACGAGGGTGAGGTCTTTTTTCGCATTATTCAACACCACCGTCTGCTTCTCAGCTTCACCCCGTGGGGTGGGGGTAAGAATAGACCCACCACGTCTCCCTACGCGATTCGAAAGAGGTGAATAAGCAGGAGATCGTGACATGACATCTCTTATTCCAACCAGCTCTAATGAATTTGGTCACCAAAGACCCTGCACAGGCTGATAGGCCGTTTCATCTTATCTATCTAATGCAATCCACTTCTCAGCTGAGACTCCGAACAGTGGCTAAAACAAGAAGTAAATCACGGGAGCAGAGGGCCATTATCAGCCGTGGAACCCCATCCGGAATCATTGCGATCCTGTTTTTCGAGAACTTTTGAAAACAATATTTCCGTTAACGATGTTGCCTGGCTTTTCGGATTTGCTGCGAGTGATTTTACCCGAATGGGAACATGCGCTGCCGATGATTTAACAGGTTTTTGTTATTGTTGTTATTTGTTGTTGTATATTGTTAACGTCACTGTTTGGTTATGGTGCTTGCGGCGGTGGTGATAATTGTTACCGGTGGTTGTGATGTGGTAGTGGTGGATTTTGTGGTGGTTATTGTTGTGTTAGTGGTTGTTGTGGTGGTGGTGGCGATTCTGGTGGTGGTGCTGCTGTTGCTGACGACGACGACGACGACGACGACGACGACGATGATGATGATGATGATGATGATGATGATGATTATGATGCTGATGATGACTGGTTGATTTTGATTGGATGGATGGATGGATGGATAATAGATGATAAATCATAATAATCACATGATGATAAGAACAATGCTGACGACGACAACGACGATGTCGACAGCGACAAGAGAGAGCCTGGACATCCTGGAGTCCACTGACCACCCTCGTTGTCTTTGCAGATGCCGCACAGTCCATGGGGGGCGAGTGGGCCCACCCCCTATCCTATGCCGCCCCTGTGTGGAATGAACAGCTCCTGTATGGCGCCCCATACCAACCTGCCCAGTTTCATGGGCCTTGCCCACCCCAGCCCGCTGACGTCACAGGCGGCCACCGGCCAAGCTTTGGTGGCGCCCCCTATGGCGTCTTTCAACAGTGCGCAGTCGCCGGCTACGGCGGAAGTAAGTATGGACAGCGCCCGCCGCAACACTAGCATTGCCTCGCTCAGGCTGAAGGCCCGGGAACACAGCGTGGCCATGGGGGTCTATGGCGCCTACGGCACGTGCTACGATAATGACGTCACGTGGGGAAAATGACGTCACCTGTGCAGGAAGTGTGACGTCACCTGGGGGAAATGTCGTCACTTGTACACAAAGTGTGACGTCACATGACAACGTCGTTAAATGAAAGTGACGCCATGCGATGTGAAATGTCTTGCGGAAGTGATGTCATGACGTGAATGGAATGTCAGAGTATTGCCTTTTGTAAGGAGGAGGGAAGGAAGAGTGATCTAATCCAGAGTACAGCAATCTCGAAAAAGGGTGACCAGTGACTTGTGCTTATAGTAGAACTGAACTTATTTGTCAATGATCCTGACTGGAACGATAATTCTTATTTGATAACACTCTGCAATGTCAGAAAGTAACCATTTGTGTGAAAACGAGTGTCAATACAGTAACCATCGACTAAGATATTTCTTGCGACCAATGCTTCGACCTTTTCATTTTTGTCGAGTGAATGTACGAGGAAACGGAAGTGCTGTTGGTCTTCGACAGGACACGAACACTTCTTGGTACAGACTGTGAACGTCAAGACAAACCTGGGGGCCACAGGAGGCGTGCGTGAACGACAGGAAAAGTAACTGCTTTGATTTCAAGAAGTTGGCCACGGTTCTCAAAAGGATGCTGAATCTTCCTTCGCCATCTTTTATGATGCACGGCGCGCAGTGAAGATTTCCCGAAAGTGAGAGGGCACGCTGGTGTACACGCAAAGAACGCAGACAATACGTGCAGCAACCTTACATGCTGAATGCTATGCAAGATCAAGATGTTTAGATTTCTCTTTCACCGACGTGCCGGTCGAACGGTGGAAAATGGACGGACTGACTTTTATTTTATGTCTGTATCGCGCATGTATTTGAATGCAGAATGTGATGGTCGTGTTGTGTTGTCAGTTTTGTGGCATAAGTTTCAGTGTACATATACAAAAATATGTCTGCCTTTTATCATCACCGAAAAATGTTCCTTTTGGCCTTTGTAGCGCGAAAGGCTACACGTTTTTCGCTGCTTATCGTACTGTAGTTTTGTTTTTCATACGCCGCACGTGGTTGTTATCAATTTCTGCAATCAATTGGTTCGTCTCGGCATGCATTACAGACCACAATCACTTTTCTCAACACCTGGCGACTACATCAGTGTATGCCTTGTTTCTACAAGTGCCGCTGGCCACTTTGCCCTAACACTTCATGGCCGTCGCTATAAATGCAGTTTTTCCCTAACTACTCCGCTCTGTCACCAGCTGTCACTTGTCACGGAATTGTAATCAGTTCCCCTCTGACGGAACCAAAAATGACCTTTATCTCTGTGGCTTCAACTCCAACGACTAGATGCTAAATTTAATAGAAATTGCAAATTTGCATTCACAACATTCTTTTCAGACGCTAACTTCTAGATGTAAATTTTCCTCCTTCATTTAATGTTCCTTCCCCGAAATGACAAAACGACAATTTAAGAAGACTATTTTCGTGTCTTTTTATTATATATTTTTAATGTTTTAAAACTTGATATCGTCTTTTTCATGTGCGGCATCTCTGCGACAAAAATATGATTTAGTGGCTATTTATTGTTGCAATGAAAACATCGAAAGCGTGGGTAAAGACTATGCTTAATGACTTGACATTGCTATTAGCTTCATCTATCATTTTACTGCTTTTATTTGTAACCTTTGAAAGACCTTTAAGATGCCTTTTAACTGAAGGAATAACTGATGTAAAATCAATGTGCCCGATAGGTGAAAACATCACCTTGTCAAGTTTACAAGAGCACTCAAACGATGCACGCTAGAGAAAAAAATTTCCTCATCAACTCTTGTATGCTACAGTTGCCCAGTGATACATTTAGACCCAGCAAAGATATTTATCGCAAGTTATGAACGCCTCAAATTTGTGCAGTTTATGTGACTGCCAAATGTCCTCATAAGCATGTTGTTCTTGTTTTTATTTTCTCCTTCTTCCTCTGATTTTCAACAACATGACAACAAATGCTATTTCTTTGGAGATTTGCGGTAGGTAATTATTTCTTATATATATGTTTTTAGTTCTTTCAACAATTTTGTATCTACTATACATTTCTAAATTATTTCATCGCTTTTAAAATGTATTCTATTTATGCTATTTGAACTGTTTATTTGTCGTGTTCGAAGTGTGACATATTAGCAGTACTTCTTCAAATGGTGTGCGGAAGAAATACTTGCCACGAAATCCAGGGTTGTTTCTATTCCTTTTACAAGTATATTTTTCATTTTCTGCTTTTCTCTATCACACTGGCTGAGGCTGTATTAGTCATGGCTTCTGTTAGTCCTCGAAACGTTCTGTTCAGTTCTTTCATTTTACAATCATCATTTTGAGTAATTAACATTCTTCTACTCACTGCCTTCATTTGCATGTCATTGACAGCGAAGGCAAACAACTTTGACTAAAATCACCTCAACGTCTATTATGTTGTGCTTCACGGCCTAAGAATGGATGCAAACAGACCACCCATGCTCGCTTCTCTCTCCTGCTGACAGATTTCCTTTGAGGAACATCCCACTTTTTTTTCTTTGCGTACGCTTAGGTTTGCATAAGGTTCCTGTTTAAACTTTCATTCGAACCACGCACCTCGTACTGTTTTCGGACATACTCCGTATGCCCTAGCATCGAGCATGACAAGTGATCGTCAACAGCTTATACAGCTTTGTTCAGTCACTCAAGATAGTCTTTGTCGGTTTTTATTACCGTTACGACACGTCTGTTCTAGAGTATCTGAGCTTAATCTTTGATGGCTGTTGCGCGTCTGCTGAGAAACATCTGGATATGTCTTCTTTCATAACCGTGAAAGGATGTCAAAATTCAGATGAGTTGACCGCCTTTTTAAAGCTGTTCGGATTTGTCTGAATAAGAATCTCTGGCGGTTGTTGTTTTGGATCTCTTCGGAAACGTCTGGTTGATTGTTGCGGACTGTTTGTTCAGACAAGTCTGAATGTAGACAAGTGACATGACATAACATCTTGACAAGATTTCATATTACAGTACTGATTGCTAGACCTCGCGAATTTGCCTCCACCGCTCTGTCTAGCGTACATAGAGTTGACTGTACTTCAGAGAGGTGCTCCTGGCTTGCCCCGAGTAACTGGTAAGTTGTAGACATTTTCCTACAAATATTTGCCGTATCGCCCAGCCAATCCTCATCATGCGTATGACTCGTGCGCACAGGTGTAAAGGTTCAGCCTGCCCCTAGTTTTTGCATGTCGTGTGTTTTCCTTCGAAGTTTCAACAGCTGAAGGAATGAATGAGAAGAAACAGGGGACATTTGTATATGTTCAATGCTATGATCTGTCGCCCTTGAAAGATGGTTTCCTTTCTTTTCGATAGATGGAGAACTGAGATTATTTCTTAAACGATTTCGTTGAAAGGTGCACTTAAATCAATGTAGCGATGGCGATAGATTTATGCTTCAAGTTCAAAACTCAACAGAAAAGTTTTGATCGTGTTATAAATTATATTAATACACTCAAGGGGTTCCCCTTGTTGTCTGGAAAAGGTCACAATTCACTTGTAACTTGGTCTTTATCCATACAATTGTTTATCTTTCGTTTGCAGTTACAAATTCTGTTTAATTGATTAAATTTTAAAAACTTATTTTTCTTTAAGAGCACTTACAGAAAGTACGAGTCATAAGATTACACTTTTTTACTTTTTACAGTACGTTCGTTTCCGGGAAGGAAATCTCACCAACAATATCTGTTTCCTGATCCAGTGCTTCATTTTACGGAACGTCGGCATAGATCCTTACTGAAAGCTTTGCTGTGGCTGATTTATACCGTGTGCACGACAGTTCAAAGTTTGTGTAGATACAATGGAGGATTAAACTAACTAGATTTAGTCATCGTGCCCAATTACAGATCTCTTCCTCTTTCACTGTGTTTTTTCTCACTTGATCTGTTCTAATTAAACGCGACTGCGACGCAGCCATGACAGGAATCAGCGCGCAGAAATATTTATCTGCGTCGCAGCGTTTTTCCTTGAGATTTGCTTCGACTGTTACAGTTGCGAATCCTTGGCATTTCCCTGACGGAAACGTGCATTTTTTGGTGGGCTTTCAGTTCTTGGTCAGAAGCAGCGTTCGTTCTTGTTATGAGACTCTTTAGCATGCAATGCAGTTCCAACAACTGTTCACCACCGTTTTCTTCTGTTCATCGTTTCATGTCACACAGGAGTTGTATGTGGTGAGGCTAAACTTATTGCGAGCTAATGGTCACCCAGAGACCTTGTGAAGTATCCTCACGCGTGCCTTATTACTAATCTGCCCTCGTTCATGTCAGACTTCACAAAAACACATCGGTTTATTTTTTAGTAGCTCTTGCTATACATGGGTGTCTTGACAGTTTATGGCTTGTGATAACAGTAACAGACCAAAAGACATACCACTATTCCTGTACTATCATATTTGTAACCTGTTTATTGTTCGGAATTGTATTATCGTTGTCCAAAGTGCCTTCTCTTCCCTTGCATGTGTAACCGATACACTACTGTATGCTGAAGTGGAGCATTGGTTTTACACTTTTTCTCGATATCGCATAAAGTCGCTGTTGAAAAAGAGAGGAAAAAAGACCTAGAGACTGCCCTCCTTGCTAAACGATGATTTACTTCCATTAGAGCCCTGGGAAACGCTTCATGGCCATTTTGCAAATCAAGCATTGTTTCCTCTGCTCTCTCCAAGGTCCGAGAGGGAACCCAAAAAGAAAAATATTGTCCGTACAGACCTCGGGATAAAACTTTTTTTCCGGGCAGGCCACCCGTTAGCCCCCTCAGTTTTTGCACCGACCCCCACGGCTGTGCCAGTCAAAATCCCAAGCAGCCACTAACCGAGTTTCATTACGCCTGCCTGCCAGCCCCTTTCCTGCATGTTGCCTTCCCAAGGGACACGAGTCCACTAGTTGATACCAGGCTTCACCAAGCTCTGGCTCTCTGGCCAAGAGAATCTTGGACTTGGCAGACTCGGGAAGGCTAGGTGCATGTCCAAGAGAGAGGAGAGCCGGTGCTGGCGGAGAACATGGGGGTGATGAGGGGCAGGCCGCCTCTCCGTAAAACGAACCACACTCCAATAATGATCTGGCCCCCATACAACTCCTCCGCAGAAGAGTTACGTCCCCTGTACAGCCGCACCACGCTCGGTCAGCTCTAGATCTCGTTCCCAGTTCCAGGGCACGTGACTGGACGCCGGCCTCTGGCCAATCAGCGTGCGCGGCGCGGGGGTCACAGCGCTGTACGCAAGGGCTATTTCCTCCTGCAGTAAACACAGCGCCGTGTCGGAGGGTTGGGTTTCCAGGGGAGATAATTGGCCGACATGGTTACTTTCTAGGGGGAGGTAACTCGATTTTCTTGGAGCTGCTTTGGTCCCGTGTCTGCGCAGGTTCTGGATTAAGTCGTCTGCCCGTACAGGAGTGTTCGTTTCCCTCTGTGACGTCACTTTCTTCTCGGTGTTCCATACTGAAACTACGTTCAGACCATACGTATCTCTCCCTCCTTTTTCCCCCGGAAGGAAAGAGTGATTGTTTATATTGCCAAAGAGCCATTTGAGATCGTTCAAACCCGACAGAACATGAGAATGTATCATGCCTAAGGTAATTTTCAACCACAGATTGCTTATTTCTGGAGTATATCCCCAGGTGTACAGACGATACCATGTCCTTGACCTGGTCATGGAAGACACGAAGAGAAAATTTCTGGGGCGCGTAAGCACTGATTACATGCTGACTCCATTCACCGTGAACATTGCACTGACTACATGCTGACTCCATTCACCGTGAACATTGCACTGACTACATGCTTACTCCATTCACCGTGAACATTGCAACGACGACTTTCTTTCATTGTCTTTTCCCCTTTAGTCACGGTTGTCCGCGAACTCTACAATAAATTCATAGACATAATGATTATGTGCCTCGCAAAGCTGATGGACGAGTTCCTCTCGAAATTTCAGCTCGGATTGGCAATATGAATAGCACGAAAATAATTTGTATTAGTGAGGAATGAACAGCAAGGAATTTTTAAGTACTCACGTGGGAGTCTCGTGAGCAAAATATTATGTGGTCCGAAGTAGGGATTTAATACCGCAAGGTGATATTTACACACTGATTGAGATCATAGGTTTGCCTCGCTTGTGAAAAGGACATACTATATGCGAAGGATGCTCTCTTATCATTTCAAAACTAGAAGGAAAAATGCTAAGTTATAGGTGTTTTTAATGCGGCGTATGAATATATTTTCACGAATGTAAAGCGTAATTGAGAATGCCGACTACTGCAAAATAAATGGTATATTAAACTCTTTTCGATCTAGACACCAACGCTTGCGTACTACGTTCCCCTTTGGATGCTCTACGTCACACTTTGAACGTAGTACGTCACACTAATAACGTACTACGTCACAAAATCCAAGTCACGTGATCCTCTCCTCTCGCTCAGTGCCGATAGTGAGCTCACTAATCGGTTTCAAACACAAAGTTTCACTTTCCATTTAAAACATGTA
Source organism: Theodoxus fluviatilis (assembly GCA_034096865.1). Taxonomy (NCBI): domain Eukaryota; kingdom Metazoa; phylum Mollusca; class Gastropoda; order Cycloneritida; family Neritidae; genus Theodoxus; species Theodoxus fluviatilis. The sequence goes on along the minus strand of JAWQFJ010008187.1, from coordinate 29,363 downwards.
TTTCGAACAAAATGTGCAGTCTCAACATTGTCATTGCTACTTTGCCTCTTTGGAAAAATACCACACCTTAAAACTGTTCCTTTAATAGACCTAGCTTTTATAAAAATGTTGTGCCTGCAGATAAATTCCGTGCCTTTTGGGAGACGTACCTGATGTGTTATTTATGACTGGTCTTCGGGCACAAAAAGCGCTGCAGTCCGCTGCTGTCCACACAGAATTGCTGCTACTCGTGCCTTCTGGAACACAGGGCTGGTGGGAGCTGTTTTGTTGACGTTCAGCACAAGTGAGCTGTGTCCACCAAATCGCCCGCAAAGTGTTTTTATGGCAAACTGATCCAATATACTATGATTTATCTCTGTTGATGTGTCTGCCTCTGCAAGCTAATGAGTGAATGTTGTTGCTGTAATATTGTCTTTCTCCAAGACAACACTGTCTGAGCACTGTACATATTTTATCTATGCGACGATACGGTCATATTTCACACGCTGCGATGTTGTCACCCGTGCAAACGCACAGCCAGGCTCAAGTTGTAGCGATTACATATTTTAGATACCGTGATCTTGTACATTCACGTACCTCATTACGATGTTTCCCTCTGTGAACTGAATGGCGTGTCCGGTCTTGTCAAGCATGCAAGCGATGTTGTTGATATGTACATTATGCACTGAAATTTTGTCTGGAACAATGATTTTGCTGGGGTCACGCCACGTGGACATGAATTACGCACTGTCAATTTGTCGAACATAATCATGATTACCCATTTGGAGGCAACTTTGATGGGCGGTATGAAGCCCAGATTTTTATGATTGCACTTTGAAAATATGTCGATGATACAGGACATTTCATGTTTGTTTCATATTCAGGTGAAGGCAGTGACATAACTACAAATTAGTTGTAGTAAGACGAATGTTTGTTGACATTGTCTCAGGCTTTAAGTTTTAATTCACTCACTCTAAAATTGGTTATGAATGGGTACATTTACATGTAATTCTTACGTGCGTCAAAGAAAAATAAAGCTGTCGCCTTCTAAAATGTCGTTGCTTTTCATTTGACTGTGTAAGCATTTTGCATGGCATTCCAGTTTGCTTTTTGCCATTCACTATCGTTGTTCTCCCGGTCGGTTTGTGTGGCATATACATGTACAACTCGTCTTGGCCTAATCATCTTGTGATAAAATGCACGTGCACATGCACAGTATAAATGCAGAAAAGCATTGCGAGGGTGAGGTAGGGGAGAGAGAGAGAGAGAGAGAGAGAGAGAGAGAGAGAGAGAGAGAGAGAGAGAGAGAGAGAGAGAGAGAGAGAGAGAGAGAGAGAGAGAGAGAGAGAGAGAGAGAGAGAGACACAGAGAGAGAGAGAGAGAGACAGAGAGAGAGAAAGATAGAGTGAAAGAAACAGAGAGAGAGAGAGAAAGAGACAGAATTAGAGAGAGAAAGAGACAGAGGGAGAGAGAGAGAGAGAGAGAGAGAGTGACAGAGAGAAAGACAGAGAGAGAGAAAGATAGAGTGAAAGAAACAGAGAGAGAGACAAAGAGACAGAATTAGAGAGAGAAAGAGACAGAATTATAGAGAGAGAGAGAGAAAGAGAGAGAGAGAGAGAGAGATATTTTTTCCACACATACACCTCAAACACACAACAGAAAAAAGGAGGTGGGGAGGACAATTTCAAGGTCATCTTCTTCAGGAGCCCCCTTGGAAAAAGATCTGATTCCAGCGAGCCTGGAATCAATTCTAAATCCGCAGACCTTTCAGCTCCTGTCGCCAAGATTCACTCATGGGCACCGACTCAAATACTACTGCGTAGAGTGTAGAATTCGTCCAAGAACGGACGACTGAAGATTTATCGCTGCAATAATTCCGTGCAC
>JAWQFJ010008187.1:17500-22500 GCA_034096865.1 Theodoxus fluviatilis | reverse complement strand
TACTGGAGTGCCAGTTGATGAGGTGCCCCGCCCGTATGTTTGCTACATTCAATCTCGGGATATTTAAATATGGGCTGCAAGCTATCAACTGAATTCCCTGTCTCTCTGTAATCTACGGACACATGCATAATTCAAGAGATGGGAAAGAAGGCTGGGTCCCCGCACTGAATATCACTGGTTGCCATACTTATCCCACACCAGTCCATCCATCCCACACTAATAACAAGTTCAGCTTTTCACGCTGGATCGGAGCTCATCAATACAGAATGACTTGTCAGTGTCAAAAGGATCGGGTGTCTTTTTTCTCGGGGCTCTTCGTCGTGCCGCCGTCGCCATTCGCAATGCATGAGATGCATCAGCTCGGCCTCGCTGCGTCAACGCTATGGCGTCTATAAAGTCACCAGCACAGGGAGGCACACTGCTTCATTCTCACAAGCGAAGGACTCGAGAACTCTTCATCGTAGTCCTCAGATGATGTCGACATCCTGAAGCTAAGTCCGCAGTGAGTATTTGCTCTCTGTGTCGATGGCTGCGACGACTCATTTGGGTTATGTCTGGCAAGTAGGTAAAAGATAGACAGCGGGATTCTCGAAGACAAAACTGAGGGAGGGCTACGCCCGAAACGTTAGATTCGTCATGAAACCAAAACTTCCACACCTCCGAAGGATCTTTGAAATAGTTTTTTGTTTAATATCTAGCAGGACTGATTGCTTCATAAGAAGATCCTTTTCCACAAAAAATGGTGGCTGAGGTCTATGTGTTGATGTTTCCCGTGTGATTGCTAGATGACTGTAGAGATGTTTCGTAAGGGTTGTTTCCCGTGTGATTGCTAGATGACTGTAGAGATGTTTCGTAAGGGTTGTTTCCCGTGTGATTGCTAGATGACTGTAGAGATGTTTCGTAAGGGTTAGCCACGGGATGTGGCGACCAGTTCCCGACTGTGTGTGGGCTGGACTCAAGCTTCCAGGGAGGTTTGAACACACGGCCCAGTCTTGATGTTCTGTTCCTGTTGTTCTGGTGCCCCCCTCAGAATATAGGACATAACTTGAGGTTTTAGGCAAGTATTCATGGTAAATTACAATATTTGAAAATATATATTTCTCAGTCTTTGTCTCTGTCTCTGTTTCTGTCTCTTTGTCTCTGTCTCTGTCTCTGTCTCTCTCTCTCTCTCTCTCTCTCTCTCTCTCTCTCTGTGTCTCTCTCTCTGTCTCTCTCTGTGTGTCTCTCTCTTTGTCTTTGTCTCTTTCTCTGTCTCTCTCTGTCTCTCTCTCTCTGTTTCTCTCTCTGTTTCTCTCTCTCTCTCTCTCTGTCTCCCTCTCTCTCTGTCTCCCTCTCTCTCTTTCTCTCTGTCTCCCTCTCTCTCTCTCTTCATTTGGACACACACACACACACACTCATTCACACACACACACACACACACACACACACACACTCACACACACACACACACACACACACACACACACACACACACACTCATTCACACCCACTCGCACATATCTTCGTGCAAGAATCTTCCCATAAAGTCCTTATGCAAGGAGCACTGGGTGTGCATTTCACTTTTCCTTGCACGGTGCTGGCGTGCAGATTTCATATCGTCTCCACTGGGTCCGTCTCTAGCAATGCTGACGCGGCATTGCGTTTCCAACGTAGGCAGCAGAGATCGACTCGATGCAGTTTTGCAGTAAGATGACAATGAGCCCTTTCTCATGCAGATGGGGGATCATTTGCACACGCAGTCCATGGCTTATCTGAGCTTGCATCGATCTCTGGAGATCGAATTACACCCGATCATTGCTGATCGGCCGTGCCTCCCTTGCCAAAAAGTTACAGCTTCAGTGCAGAATTTCCTCTGCGCAATATCGCTCCTTTGGCCAAGGGCAATACTACCCTAAAATCTGGCCTGAGATGTATATGTTACAGGGAATAAGAACATTTAGGGAATAAGCTTAATCCCTGAAATTTTAAGGGAATAGGCTTATTCCCTGTTTCAACTGGGGAGTAAGCTTATTCCCTAAAAAAATCAGGGATTTAGCTTATTCCCTGAAATGGGAGGTCATTTTTTTTGCCTTATTCCCTGATTAGTTTGAAACACACAAACAGAAAGACATGTACATTTTACCATAAATAAATTCGATGTCAGTGAGCTTTGATCACTCTTTAAAACTTCTCTTGCTTGGAAATGAGTTCTTTCTTGACTTTTACTCACTCTCTTGATAAATATAGAATGATTTCGTGAACTGTTGTCGGTGTTTGTGAAATAGAACATTCCTCGTTCATATCCTGTAGATTGTGCATGGAATATATGTGCAAACATCAAATTGATTTCGTGAATATTTGCCTTGGAGCACCCCACTTTTAACCAAAATTGTGTACAGGCCTTTGTCGTCTTTGTCTTTGATTATGCCAATCAATTTTCTTGGGTAAGATCTCCCACGGTCAACTGCTGGTATTGGGACTGTCACCAAGTGATCGTTTCGCTTTTCTCTTATTTGTTTATCTGCTCCGACACTCGTGCACTGAGTATTGATGCGTGAGCGGGACTGACTCCCTGCAGTATGTAAGGTTTTAGCACTAGCTGTAGGTGTAAATATGGTCAGTTATTAATATAATTGGTGAATTTAGTTGTCATTAAACTTTGTTTTGTGGGTTAATGCCATTTTCTTGTCTTAATCTTACACGTTACATTACGCCGAATGCGGGCAGTTGTTCATGCACTCATGGACTCTATCAGTCTATGATCGTGAATTTTCTGCCCTCGCCTTACCAGGGAAACGAAATAGTCAATTCAAGTCAGAACTAAACAGGTATCTGCTGCTACTCATTCGAGCTTTATATGAAACATTATATCACACTAGCTCGATCGTCTGCTGGCGTAGTGACTACGGTTCGATCGCGTTCGTCTGCTAGCCAGCTAGGTGCGTACGGTGAGGTTTGTTTACTTATCTTCTGTGGGTTTTGGGCAGAAAGTATACGTTAAAACAGTCTAATATGACTATTTTCGAATAGTTTTTAATCTAATTAATCTTTTTGCATGCTTTAATGTCATCCTTTTGCCACGATCTAGCGATCATCCCATGAGCTTCTATACTTACCAGTCTACAAGAACTGCCAGAAGTAAAGGGAAGAAACTCGGGCTTAATTTCCGTTTCAGAAATGAGAATGTCCTATACTTTCGTGTTACATTAACCAGTCCGCAGAATATGTAATTGTTTTGACTTGTTGCCCACTTCTTATAAGGGCTTTCATTGTTTGTGAGCAGCAATATTTTCATCTTGTATTTTGATCCTTGTGTATTTATGAATAAACCAATGTTTAAAGTAACAAATCTTGTATTAGTTTTTCTGTTTGTGTGCTTTAAACTAAGCAGGGAATAAGGCAAAAAAATGACCTCCCATTTCAGGGAATAAGCTAAATCCCTGATTTTTAAAGGGAATAAGCTTACTCCCCAGTTGAAACAGGGAATAAGCCTATTCCCTTAAAATTTCAGGGATTAAGCTTATTCCCTAAATGTTCTTATTCCCTGTAACATATACATCTAAGAACAGTTTTGATCAAGTTTCTCCATAGGTTTGGAGGTTTCTACCGCGAGGGTATAATTTTAAATGACGTTGATAGCAGCCGTTTTTGTTTCGTTGTTGTAATAATTATAATTAAGCCTGTTATTACCATTCGTCGTTGTTGTCATCATTGTTGTTGCTATTGCTATTGTTGCTCTCGCTTGTTTGTTTTTGTTGTTTGCCGAGGGGTGGAAACATCAGCGACAAATATTCGCCATGAGAGATTTGCCTGTAAAATGACTTGAAAGTACGCCCGTGTAGGCTTAAAGTCGGATGAGTGTAAATAGACTTCAAGGAATTTAAGAGTACGCTGCCTGTGATCAAAACACGGGGCAATGACAGTTCGAGCGACAATCACGTTTGGGAGACATCTATTTCGCTTTCTACATGCGTTCTATGAGGTCCACGCGGGAGTGGCCCACACCGCATTAGCATACATTCTCTCGTGCGGCGTCCGCCAACTCCGAGGATCATTCGCTTTTCACATTCTCGTTAAGGAATACGTTACGAAAAATCAAGAGCCTGCTTCTATCTTTATCTGTGTGCAGTCGATCTTCAGTCTCATTCTTGTAGCATGTCTTCTGCTTCGCCTTACAAATTTGCTTTGACCGCAGTGGAAGAGGTTGACTGCCGTTCCCCCGCATCGCCAGGCACTGTGTCGACTGCCCTTCCTTTGTGGCTTAGACGAAGCTTGCCTGCCTCACACAGCGTCTTGGCGCCCTTACAAACCCGCGCAGTCACCCCGGTCTTTTCAAGTCGGGGCTCAGGCCGAGTGAAAAGAATTCCACGTCGCTAAAACTCCTCGGCTTTTACTCGCGGTTTGATGGCGCGTACACGGCGGCCATTGACAGCCCCCTCGAAGAAGACCTTTCTATGGCGTGGCAAGATTTCCCGTCTGGCGTGTATGGAACTCGACATAATCGAGCCCTTCGCAAAAGATAAGATTACACTTTTATATCTCCCCTGCCAGTGTCTTTCTTCCCCCCAAGGACTTTGAGTCACCCGAGCACCTCGTGGCAGCTTGCACTCTCAAAGAACTCTGGATGATCAGTAGGTGCACATTCGAACAAAACGTGGATTGCCTGATGTATTTCAGTCATGACACGAGAAATATTATGGATGAGTTAATGTGATCTGAAGCAAAAGAGTTCATGGAGCTAGTTCTAGCGGTACAGTCAGATAAAGGGGTGAGCAAATGAAAGTTGGCCTAAAGCGAAGGAGTTAATGGGGCTGTTTCTAGCGGTATTGTCAGCTAATGGAGTGAACCAATGAGATATAAGTTTTAGGTTCTAAGAATCCCACAGTTTTGGCGCAGATACTTGCTGGAAGATTTTGAGGATGTTTCTGTGTAAATTAAAAGTTATTGGTTCTATTACTTGGCTATTAGCTGTAGCTGGCTACAAAACAAGGAAATGACAATATTTTTGCAGTTATTCGCGA
>JAWQFJ010008187.1:0-15000 GCA_034096865.1 Theodoxus fluviatilis | reverse complement strand
TGTGTATGTGTACGTGTCTGTGTGTGTCTGTGTGTGTGTGTCTGTCTCTGTGCGTGTGTGTCTGTGTGTGTCTGTATATCTGTGTCTGTGTGTCTGTGTGTCTGAGCGTCTGTGTATGTTTGTTTGTATGTGTGTGTGTGCCTGTGTCCCTGTGTCCCTGTGTCTCTGTTGCGTGTGTGTGCGCGCGCGTGCGCGCGCGCTCGCGCCTGTGTTCCTGTGTGTGTGTGTGAGTGCGTGTGAGTGCTCGCGTGAGCGCGTGTGTGCATATGTGAGCGTGTGTGTGCCTTGCCTTGCCTTGCCTTGCCTTGCCTTGCCTTGCCTTGCCTTGCCTTGCCTTGCCTTGCCTTGCCTTGCCTTGCCTTGCCTTGCCTTGCCTTGCCTTGCCTTGCTTTGTCTTGCCTTGCCTTGCCTTGACCTGCCTTGACCTGCCTTGTCCTGTCTTGCCTTGTCCTGCCTTGCCTGCCTGCCTGCCTGCATATCTTTTTGACTGCCTGTATATCCGTCTCCCTGCCCTCCTGTGTGTATGCAAACGTGTGAATGCATGAGCATGTGTAAGTGCGCGCGCTTGCTACTGACTGCGTATGATTTGAGGGCCCTCATACTTCATACCTGTTCATACGCACGTTCTCTGGCTGTGAGTTATTGTGTGTCGAAAGAGACACTTTTGTATGCGTTAACATAACATAACGTAACATATACTTTATTCATCCAAAAATGGAAATTAAAGTTACAATTCATTGGTAGAATAATAATTCTGAACAAACAAAAAATCCTTCAACATCACAGAATGTTACAATCAAGGAATTGCAAAATATTTGGAAGATCAAGGGCTGCATTGCACAAGATTAAGATCAGACTGCAGTTCTAGAAAAGAGTTTAAAATACTTATTGCAGTTGTATAAAAGATCGCATGTACGTGTTTTGGGAGGACGGAATCTTTGGCTGCGGAATTTTGGGGTGTGGGGTGTGTGTGTTCTCTGTGCTACTCGTGATGCCACGTGTCTTCTCTTGCACTGGAGTGTGGTGGATCTTGCTTTCTTCATTGGATCTCGGGATCACCGTGAGTTGAGGGCATGAATGCCCACCACGTATCTCTAGGAGTTCCGTTGAAAAATAAAGTGGGGACATCGAGACTTGTTACTCACCCTAACCGGCTCTAGTGATTGTGTAGCCACTGGCCTGACATTGGCCTGACATTGGCCTGACATTGGCCTGACATTGGCCTGACATTGGCAGAAAGGCTGTAACACTTTATTTATTCTTTCTTTCGATCTCGTCTGAATCCTTCTGACGTAAGTATCCGGCAGTCTTCTGTTAATCTATACGCCCCTTCTTGACATTTCCTGCTCTTTATTCGGAAAAATTTAAAAATAATTTTGTGGTTACGGTAACCTGACCAACCGTATTTTTCCTGTCAACCCCCCAAAAAATTCGTTCGTGAGGGGGATAAAATCATAGGTAAACAACAAATTGCGTGCTGTCCCGTCTTCCGTATGAGCAATATTGAGTTATTTAGAATAAAACCATTTTCAGATAAAGAGAAAATTGTATTTATGTTCAGATGAATTTCTTGTATACATGACATTTCATTAAACACGCACGCACACACACACACAGGTACGCATTCACACACGCACACATAGTACATGCGCAGTCTCAACCTGGCCTTAAAAACAACAAAAAAGGCTAATCTACAGACCCTATTTTGGGGGGGGGGGCCAAAATACCGTGACAATAAAACAATTTTGGGATTGCTTTTTAGCCCTATCCATTGAACCATTCGTGCATCCTCTTATCGATCCAATTATTTAAAATACAAAGTTTCGTTCTGTTACTCGGCTACAGGTGGTAGCAACTTCCACACTTGTGCAATATGTATAGAACTGCTTGTTTGTATTTTGACACATTTACCAAATTTGGAGAGGAAAGCACTTGCTGTCCGTTCCTCCTATCTGTAGCCATCACTGCCATCTCTACGAGTCATTCATTGGTTCCCTTTCAGTAATCCTGTTCTTGCTCTGATTTTCTGCATGCAGAGCATTATGTCATATTTACCTGCCAATTGTTGGAAGAATTCATATGGCCTCTATGTATGAAAAATATGGTTTTTGAACAAACTCTGTGATATTTCTGGCGGAATCTGTTTAGACCGAATTTTTCCAGATGAAAAATTTTGAGGCTTTAGTTCACTGGTTGATATTGCACCCCTGACCTCTATCGGCTAGCGGGGAGATGCATGGATCCTAGAGTAGCAGCCTTGGGCAGCATGGGTCACTCTTGTACCCCCCACTGTGTAGCCCAGTCTGCCTTCATTGCCACAGCTTGGGCAACATGGGTCACTCTTGTACCCCCCACTGTGTAGCCCAGTCTACCTTCATTGCCACAGCTTGGGCAACATGGGTCACTCTTGTACCCCCCACTGTGTAGCCCAGTCTGCCTTCATCGCCACAGCTTGGGCAACATGGGTCACTCTTGTACCCCCCCACTGTGTAGCCCAGTCTGCCTTCATCGCCACAGCTTGGGCAACATGGGTCACTCTTGTACCCCCCCACTGTGTAGCCCAGTCTGCCATTGCCACAGCTTGGGCAACATGGGTCACTCTTGTACCCCCCACTGTGTAGCCCAGTCTGCCTTCATTGCCACACCCATATAAAAATTTTCTATAGAAATTTCTATAGATTTCTATAGAAATCTATAGAATTCTATAGAAATCTATAAAATTCTATAGAAATCTATAGCATTCTATAGAAGTTTCTATAGAATTGTATAGAAATTTCTAAAGATTTCTATAGATTTCTATAGAATTCTATAGAAATCTATAGAATTGTATAGAAATTTCTATAGATTTCTATAGATTTCTATAGAATTCTATAGAATTCTATAGAATTCTATAGAAATCTATAGAATTCTATAGAAATTTCTATAGAATTTTTTATATGGGCAGCTTGGGCAACATGGGTCACTCTTGTACCCCCCACTGTGTAGCCCAGTCTACCATTGCCACAGCTTGGACAACATGGGTCACTCTTGTACCCCCCACTGTGTAGCCCAGTCTGCCTTCATTGCCACAGCTCTCGCCATTGACGTCTTTTTAGAAACCTACACAACTGTTGTAGTGGTGGTGGTAGTGGTATTAGTGGTGGTGGTATTGGTGGTGGTGGTATTGATATTAGTGGTATTGGTATTAGTGGTATTAGTGGTATTGGTGGTAGTGATAGTGGTATTAGTGGTAGTGGTGGTAGTGGTGGTGGTGGAGGAGGTGGTGGTATTGGTATTAGTGGTATTGGTGGTGGTGGTAGTTGTTGTGGTGGTAGTGGTATTAGTGGTGGTGGTAGTAGTATGAACGGTGGTGATGGTGCAGGTGGTGACGGTTGTAGTGGCGTGGTGGTAGTAGTAGTGGTGGCAGTAGTTTTGTGTGGTTGTGTTGTGTTGGTGGTGGTAGTATTATTCTGGTGGTGGTGGTGGTGGTGTTGTTGTTTTATTGCCGTTGTTGTTGTTTTTGGAATTGTTGGAGGAGGAGAGAAGACCCACATAAGGGTGACAAGTCACGAAGTGGAATCAACACCTCCATCGCCATGTTTCCTGTCCTGTCTGTCCAGGTGCGACACAAGTGCATGCAAATGCCCACCTGGGACTTCTTGACCAATCTCAGGCCGCCACCACCCGAGCGACCCGTGCGTGACAAGACGACCTTTGAACTCGTGGACCATCCAGTGGCCAAAGGTCCCATCTTCAAACTCAAGGTCGGCTGTGGTGGTCGTGATGGTAGACGTGATGGTGGTGATGGTAGACGTGGTGGTGGTGATGGTAGACGCGGTGGTGGTGATGGTAGACGTGGTGGTGGTGATGGCAGACGTGGTGGTGGTGATGGTAGACGTGGTGGTGGTGATGGTAGACGTGGTGGTGGTGATGGTAGACGTGGTGGTGGTGATGGTAGACGTGGTCGTGGTGATGGTAGACGTGGTGGTGGTGATGGTAGACGTGATGGTGGTGATGGTAGACGTGGTGGTGGTGATATTAGACGTGGTGGTGGTGATGGTAGACGTGGTGGTGGTGATGGTAGACGTGGTGGTGGTGATGGTAGACGTGGTGGTGGTGGTGATGGTAGACGTGGTGGTGGTGATGGCAGACGTGGTGGTGGTGATGGCAGACGTGGTGGTGGTGATGGTAGACGTGGTGGTGGCGATGGTAGACGTGGTGGTGGCGATGGTAGACGTGGTGGTGGTGATGGTAGACGTGGTGGTGGTGATGGTAGACGTGGTGGTGGTGATGGTAGACGTGGTGGTGGCGATGGTAGACGTGGTGGTGGTGATGGTAGACGTGGTGGTGGTGATGGTAGACGTGGTGGTGGTGATGGTAGACATGGTGGTGGTGATGGTAGACGTGGTGGTGGTGATGGTAGAAGTGGTGGTGGTAGTAGTGGTTTTGGCAGTGGTGGTGGTGGTAGTGGTGGTGGTAGTAATTGTGACTTTTCTTAAAGGTGGTGGTGGTGGTGGCAGCGCTAATTTTAATGGTGACTAATAATAGTGCTGGTGGTGGCAGTGATAGTGACTGTTGCAAACGTTGGTGCTGGTGGATGATGGGTGAATGTTAATCCAGCAAAAATGGCGGTGATGATGCTGGGTATTTGGCGATTACGGTGGGAAAACCATTCGTGCATCGGTAGACGTGTATCTCACAGCGTCGCTCAATGCCCCCCTCATCAGCTGGGCCCCCCAGCTGCTGGGTTTTTGGGGCCTGCTCCAGTAGCTCAGCCAGGGGCGGCTCCAGGCAGCCAAAGATGCTACCTTCGGGCATGGTGACAATGTCGAATAATTCAGATGCGAGCGCTCATTCAGAAGAGACTGGTAGATGGAGCTCCGCCCACACACAGCAACGAAATGGTTGCCTAACCCACACAAGGATAGACCCTCTGTATGTTGGGGGCAAGGATAGACCCTCTGTATGTTGGGGGCAAGGATAGACCCTCTGTAGACTGGGGGCAAGGATAGACCCTCTGTATGTTGGGGGCAAGGATAGACCCTCTGTGGGATGGGGGCAAGGATAGACCCTCTGTATGTTGGGGGCAAGGATAGACCCTCTGTATGTTGGGGGCAAGGATAGACCCTCTGTATGTTGGGGGCAAAGATACACCCTCTGTATGTTGGGGGCAAGGATAGACCCTCTGTGTGTTGGGGGCAAGGATAGACCCTCTGTGTGTTGGGGGCAAGGATAGACCCTCTGTGTGTTGGGGGCAAGGATAGACCCTCTGTATGTTGGGGGCAAGGATAGACCCTCTGTATGTTGGGGGCAAGGATACACCCTCTGTATGTTGGGGGCAAGGATAGACCCTCTGTAGACTGGGGGCAAGGATAGACCCTCTGTATGTAGCAATTACAGGCCAGTCTCCAACCTTTCCTTTCTTTCAAAACTGTTAGAGAAATTAGCTTTGCAGCAGTTGTTAGAGCACGTGTCCAAGTATGATCTTTTGGCTCGTTTTCAGTCGGCGTACCGTGCTCACCATTCCACCGAAACAGCTCTGCTCTGTGTTCTAAACGACCTCCTTGTCGCATCTGATGATTCCAAAGTTTCCCTTCTCGCGTTGTTAGATTTGAGTGCTGCGTTTGACACAATAGATCATGGAATTCTTCTCTCCCGTCTAAGACATGTTTTTGGCATTGACAACACAGCACTCTCCTTCCTGAAATCATATATCTCAGAACGTAGGCAGACTGTTTTGATCCAGGGTATAGCTTCTGATCCTGCCCCGCTAAATTACGGAGTCCCACAGGGCTCGGTTCTGGGTCCTCTGCTGTTTCTACTGTACACCCAACCACTTTCCAACGTAATTGACAGTCATTCATTCTCTCACAGTGAATTTGCTGATGACACGCAACTCTACAACTCCACTCATCCCAGTCAAATCCAACTTCTTCTCTCTGCAAGTGAACTTTGTATTTCTGATGTGAAACAGTGGATGACACAGAACAAACTCAAACTTAATGATTCAAAGACCGAAGCTCTCCTGGTTGGCGGTAGAGGCGAATTCGATCAGGCCCTGAAACTAACCATAGGCCAGAGTGAGATAGAATTCTCAAAGTCTGTTAGGAACTTAGGTGTCATGTTCGATGATGATCTTTCTATGAGAGTTCATGTGAACAAAGTTTGCCAGTTAGCTTACTACGAGTTAAGGAAAATTGGCACTATTCGTCACTATCTTTCACAACAGGCCACTCAAACCCTTGTCACTTCCCTTGTTCTGTCCCGTCTTGATTATGGAAATTCTCTTCTTGCCGGCATTCCTGGCACTCTGCTAAACAAACTGCAAAAAGTCCAAAACACTGCTGCTAGATTAATCTTTAGATGTCCCAAGAGAACTCCCACATCCAAACTCCTTCGTGCACTGCATTGGCTCCCCGTCGCTCAGAGGATAGAGTATAAGCTAGCCATTATGTGTTTCAACTTCTTCAATCAAACTGCACCACACGCACTCAAAGAAATTCTCACTGTCTACACCCCCGCTAGAAATAACCGTTCAGCTGCAGACACCAAAACGTTAAATGTCCCCCGTCGCAAAAAGATAACCCAAGGACAGCGAGCTTTTTCCTACATCGGCCCTGTAACATGGAATAGCCTACCTTTCCCTGTCCGTCACTCTAATTCCATGTCCCAGTTCAAAACCTCCCTCAAGACACACCTGTTCCGGTCAGTCTTTCCTGACGAGCAGTGAAGGCGCCTCTTTTATGTTTCGTGTTTTGCCTGCTACTTAATTAATTGTATTGTATTTAATTGTTCTTTTTATTTCAATTGTATAGTATGTGAGTGTTAGAATGTTTTGTATGAGTGTAGACTTTATCATTGTACACGCCATGAGCTTGCTATTAGGGAAGGTATGTGCGTTATAAATAGTCTGTATTATTATTATTATTATTATGTTGGGGGCAAGGATAAACCCTCTGTGGGATGGGGGCAAGGATACACCCTCTGTATGTTGGGGGCAAGGGTAGACCCTCTGTATGTTGGGGGCAAGGGTAGACCCTCTGTATGTTGGGGGCAAGGATAGACCCTCTGTATGTTGGGGGCAAGGATAGACCCTCTGTGTGTTGGGGGCAAGGATAGACCCTCTGTGTGTTGGGGGCAAGGATAGACCCTCTGTGTGTTGGGGGCAAGGATAGACCCTCTGTGTGTTGGGGGCAAGGATAGACCCTCTGTATGTTGGGGGCAAGGATAGACCCTCTGTATGTTGGGGGCAAGGATAGACCCTCTGTATGTTGGGGGCAAGGATAGACCCTCTGTGTGTTGGGGGCAAGGATAGACCCTCTGTATGTTGGGGGCAAGGATAGACCCTCTGTGGGATGGGGGCAAGGATACACCCTCTGTGGGATGGGGGCAAGGATACACCCTCTGTATGTTGGGGGCAAGGATAGACCCTCTGTATGTTGGGGGCAAGGATAGACCCTCTGTATGTTGGGGGCAACGATACACCCTCTGTATGCTGGGGGCAAGGATAGACCCTCTGTAGACTGGGGCAAGGATAGACCCTCTGTATGTTGGGGGCAAGGATAGACCCTCTGTGGGATGGGGGCAAGGATACACCCTCTGTATGTTGGGGGCAAGGATAGACCCTCTGTATGTTGGGGGCAAGGATAGACCCTCTGTATGTTGGGGGCAAGGATAGACCCTCTGTAGACTGGGGGCAAGGATAGACCCTCTGTATGTTGGGGGCAAGGATAGACCCTCTGTATGTTGGGGGCAAGGATAGACCCTCTGTGTGTTGGGGGCAAGGATAGACCCTCTGTGTGTTGGGGGCAAGGATAGACCCTCTGTATGTTGGGGGCAAGGATAAACCCTCTGTATGTTGGGGGCAAGGATAGACCCTCTGTATGTTGGGGGCAAGGATAGACCCTCTGTATGTTGGGGGCAAGGATAGACCCTCTGTGGGATGGGGGCAAGGATAGACCCTCTGTATGTTGGGGGCAAGGATAGACCCTCTGTGTGTTGGGGGCAAGGATAGACCCTCTGTATGTTGGGGGCAAGGATAGACCCTCTGTATGTTGTGGGGCAAGGATAGACCCTCTGTATGTTGGGGGCAAGGATAGACCCTCTGTATGTTGGGGGCAAGGATAGACCCTCTGTATGTTGGGGGCAAGGATAGACCCTCTGTGGGATGGGGGCAAGGATAGACCCTCTGTATGTTGGGGGCAAGGATAGACCCACCGCGCCTCCCCACTGTGGAGAATTTTAACACAAAAGTACCTTCTAATTTCTTCTAATCCTTCTGTAGACTGGGGGCAAGAAATGTGCCTACGCGATTCGTAACAGGCGAATAACCACGGAAACCGTAACTGTATGTTGGGGGCAAGGATAGACCCTCTGTATGTTGGGGGCAAGGATACACCCTCTGTATGTTGGGGGCAAGGATAGACCCTCTGTATGTTGGGGGCAAGGATAGACCCTCTGTATGTTGGGGGCAACGATACACCCTCTGTATGCTGGGGGCAAGGATAGACCCTCTGTAGACTGGGGGCAAGGATAGACCCTCTGTATGTTGGGGGCAAGGATAGACCCTCTGTGGGATGGGGGCAAGGATACACCCTCTGTATGTTGGGGGCAAGGATAGACCCTCTGTATGTTGGGGGCAAGGATAGACCCTCTGTATGTTGGGGGCAAGGATAGACCCTCTGTATGTTGGGGGCAACGATACACCCTCTGTGTGTTGGGGGCAAGGATAGACCCTCTGTGTGTTGGGGGCAAGGATAGACCCTCTGTATGTTGGGGGCAAGGATAGACCCTCTGTATGTTGGGGGCAAGGATAGACCCTCTGTATGTTGGGGGCAAGGATAGACCCTCTGTATGTTGGGGGCAAGGATAGACCCTCTGTGGGATGGGGGCAAGGATAGACCCTCTGTATGTTGGGGGCAAGGATAGACCCTCTGTATGTTGGGGGCAAGGATAGACCCTCTGTATGTTGGGGGCAAGGATAGACCCTCTGTGTGTTGGGGGCAAGGATAGACCCTCTGTATGTTGGGGGCAAGGATAGACCCTCTGTATGTTGGGGGCAAGGATAGACCCTCTGTATGTTGGGGGCAAGGATAGACCCTCTGTATGTTGGGGGCAAGGATAGACCCTCTGTATGTTGGGGGCAAGGATAGACCCTCTGTGGGATGGGGGCAAGGATAGACCCTCTGTGTGTTGGGGGCAAGGATAGACCCTCTGTATGTTGGGGGCAAGGATAGACCCTCTGTATGTTGGGGGCAAGGATAGACCCTCTGTATGTTGGGGGCAAGGATAGACCCTCTGTATGTTGGGGGCAAGGATAGACCCTCTGTATGTTGGGGGCAAGGATAGACCCTCTGTGGGATGGGGGCAAGGATAGACCCTCTGTATGTTGGGGGCAAGGATAGACCCACCGCGCCTCCCCACTGTGGAGAATTTTAACACAAAAGTACCTTCTAATTTCTTCTAATCCTTCTGTAGACTGGGGGCAAGAAATGTGCCTACGCGATTCGTAACAGGCGAATAACCACGGAAACCGTAACTTTGCTTCCTCTAGTTATAACCAGTTCCAATGATTCTCCTTGATCAGTGACCTTAAACAACCTACCTCCATCCTTTCCTTCAAGGGCTTCAATGCGGTGCAGGAGGTGGAGAAGTGGACGCATGCGCAGTACAAGATCCGGGCACGCCAGCGCTCAGCGCGTCACAGACGCGAGGAGGAACTACTCCACCTGTCATCAGAGACGGCACGCACTCGCCGCTCCTCTGATATGGACGACGACTCCGATGGGGACAACGCCGACGACGGCAGACCGGTGGGTGGCTTGGTCATGTGACTTGGATGGATAGAGATGTAGAGAAAATGCTTGGATGAACGAAAAGGCGAGTGAGTGAATGGAATGAATGAATGAATGAGTCCGTGAAGGATTGCATGAAAGGATGAAAAACACGGAGAGACAGATCACGTGTACAGACAAGCAATCGGTCGGTAGACAGAAGGGGACAGACACTCAAAACACAGGCACATGCATACAAACGGACACACTGATACTATCTCAGAAGACTCAACACAGAAAAGGCAGAGTTGGATATTGAATGGCTTCGTACTACAGCTGTTGTTTTCTTTCACACTTTCCCATGATGCGCACGCATGGGAAGGCAGAGATTTGACTGAATGTACGCAAAATTTGCCAGACAAATGATGTACGCACGCGCGCGCACACGCACGCACGCACGCACGTACGCACGCATGTACGCACACATACACACACACACACACGCAATTGTGCACACAGAGACGCACCAACACTGCGCAAGCTACTACACTCGTGTATGCACTGTCGTGTGCCGCGTTGCATAGACTCGAGGTCCTGCGAGGATAGGCCGATGTCAACATGTGTTGACATTTGATTGGCTCTACTTCTTCTTACATTATGTTGACGCTTGTTGACGCAGGCCTATTGCTCGCAAGATCTTTGCAACGCGCCCTGCACTAACACGCAAAGCTGACTGTGAATACATGCTGGCTTTTTCCACATGCATAGCTAGGACTGGCCAAAAGCTGACGTCATTTCCTGGAGTATTTTGTACTAGAGCGCCCACGAAAAGCACACCAGTCTTCAAACTGTTTCATCCCGTAACTGCGAACTTTTCCGACGATCTTTTGAACGTGTACACTCCGTCAGAAAGTCATTATTAAACATTATGGTGGTAGATGTTGACAAAGAACGCGATATTATTCACGTGTGTCAGTAATACGTGATGACGTGTGCACCGTGAATCACAGCAGGCCTATGACTCCGTTTTTTGTCACCTTGCATGGTTACGCTCACTAGTCGAGGCAGCATAATCTTTTTGGTGGTGGTAGTGTCATTTCCTAGACCGTAGCGTATTCCAAAACATAGAGCGTGACCTACTTGCATACTGTTAACATGACTTGTTCACCCACCATATCTTGTGATTGGACAATGCCCCCGCAAAGATGACTTTCCCCCGCCTACTCTTGTTATCTTAACTGTGATTAGCCATCCTCCAGTGGGTGCTGTCACTATAAACACCTAAATCCGTCATTCTGACCAGCTCGCTCTCTTGTGTGGGCTTCAGTCAAAAACATGAAATATCTGGGCATTAGTCTATTAGCAAAAACAAACAGAAAAGTTGGGCGAAACAGAATAGGCTCGGTAGGTCGACATGAACTTTTGTCATTTTTATTTTCATTTCATTTTATTTCTAAATAAAGGAGGCCAGTCTGAACTTAACCCAAAATGTATCTTTCTCTGAAAACACATTTTAAAACTTATGTAATGGACTCCACGGGTGCTCGTAGGGCAGGGAAGTTGGGACAACACACGGTTCGTTGATTACCGTCGATTTGTTTTTCCTTGCATGATCGAAAAAAATTTGTGTCGGCAGAAAAAAATAGGGTCGGTCGGTTTGCCGTAACCACAACTTTTTTTAGGGTGGGGGGAGGGGGTTGTGTTAAATTCGGGTGGGGGGAGGGGGTTGTGTTAAATTCGGGTGGGGGGAGGGGGTTGTGTTAAATTCGGGTGGGGGGAGGGGGTTGTGTTAAATTCGGGTGGGGGGAGGGGGTTGTGTTAAATTCGGGTGGGGGGAGGGGGTTGTGTTAAATTCGGGTGGGGGGAGGGGGTTGTGTTAAATTCGGGTGGGGGGAGGGGGTTGTGTTTAATTCGGGTGGGGGGAGGGGTTGTGTTTAATTCGGGTGGGGGGAGGGGGTTGTGTTAAAAATGGAAATAGCGGAAGAATCTGACAGTGATGAGCGATGGGCCTAACAGATAGACACAGGTTGGAATTGTCTTGCCAATTTCAGCTGTGAGCCACACAGATTAAATCAAATTCTCAGCATAGGAATTTGTGCACTACAGTATGTGCGAACGTTTGGAAACTTTCTCCAAGGATGTACATACACTCGTGTGTCACTTTTTGTCATTTTGAGTAAGCTTGACCAGTGGTTGAAGACTTCATTTGGATAGATTAAAATTTCCTGGAAAAAGTTTCGATCAGGAATCTGAAACTTTTCATGAGTAAAACACGTACTGACGTTTTGGCGTGTCTTTCTCGTAAAGCGTTTGTCGTAGGTAGATGTTGATGCAAGACAAAAGAACATGTTTCATCTTGTTTGTCTTTACCGCCAAATTCCTCTGCTCTAAAAATCCTCCTTGCCCTATGGTCTCCATACACCACAGTGACAGGCCCAGTGTTCTGCTCACCTCTTTCTCTTTTTCATGGTTGGAATCAATTACCAGCCCGTCCAAAGTTTGTAGTCATTGTAACTCTCCGCGTCCGGACTGAGGATTGATGTGCCTGTTGATGTAATCATCAACGCAGCAACATCGACACTCGAAACCGAGAGAGGGTCGACGCTGTCGTATTGTTTTATTTGAAGCCGAGTCGTTCGGTTCCATTTCTTTCCACAAAGAGGCGTGGAGAAAAAACATGCAACAGTCTGGCAAAGCTGTACAATAAAGAATGTCCGTTTGTATACGTTAACTTTTTAGGAGAGTGGGGCGGTGTGTGCGTGTATGTGTGTTGAGATGGACGAATGGCGCTAATGAGTCAATGTTTAATATATTCTTATTCTGGCAAAACCAGAGTTTGGTCGGTTTTCTAAGGTATTTAAAACACACATATTTGGAAAGTTCATAAAACTTACTTCAATTTGATACAAAATGTGTTACAGTATTTTGAAAAGTGACTACGTTATGACAAGTTAAAGAGTACAGGTAACGAAAAACAACTTTCGAGAAAAATGACTGTGAAATTTGAACTGGACATAATGTGTGTAAAACAGTGGAGGCAACTGACACAGGAACCGACTCCCAAACATTTGTTTAATATATTTCTAAGCGACATTCGTGAAAATCTAACAGTATATGACACCATTGTTTTATCAATCGGAAATTACCAAAAACTCCATTCACCTTAGAGAGACTCCAACCTCTCTTTCCTGGCCACTCGGTGAAAGCGCCTCAGCGACTTGAACCTGGTTTTGCCAGAACGCGTCACATTTGTTTGTGATACTGGCTGTGACGGAGGGAGTTGGTGTAGGCAAAGACGCTATCTAACATTTTTGTTTGTGACACTGGCTGTGACGGAGGGAGTTGTGTAGGCAAAGACGCTATCTAACATTTTTGTTTGTGACACTGGCTGTGACGGAGGGAGTTGTGTAGGCAAAGACCCGATCTAACATTTTTGTTTGTGACACTGGCTGTGACGGAGGGAGTTGCTGTAGGCAAAGACGCTATCTAACCTTTTTGTTTGTGACACTGGCTGTGACGGAGGGAGTTGTGTAGGCAAAGACGCTATCTCACGGGACTGTCAGCTCCGCCGAATTGTGCGAGGGGTCCCGGACAGTGATTCGTGGGAACATCACTTCCGGTGAGCCACTATTTTACAATAGCTGCGCTGTTCGCTCTCCGATGAAAGCTCACTAACTTAAAATATTATTTTGTAAGTCTGAAGAATACTTCTTGATGACAAAAACAGCACCTAAAGTTTTGCAATAAAACTAATGGCAACACTGAAAAATCACGCGTACATTCCCGCACTGGTCTGGCAAATGTATGTAAGCAAATTGATCGAATATGAATTCTTGCTTCTATACGCTCAAAGTGTCTTTGATAACGATAGTAATACGCTACTTTCTTTCAATCTTCGAATTAATTAAATGCAGATACATATGAAAGACACTGCTATACATGTGAAAACACGATTATTACTAGTCCACTGTAGCTTTCATTCTACCGGAAGTGATGTTCCCACGAACGTCAAAACGTCACGAAGGGCCAAATGACAAATCGCGTCAACTGCAAAAACTGGCAGTCCCGTGTCTTTGGTGTGGGAGAGACGAGTGGCGCCGGTGGCAAAACGAACAACATTCGTGTTCGATGATGGAGCGTTTAAATTTAGATCATCAATTCCTTTTAAACTACTCTTCCCCTGCTCTGTCCTTTATGTCCTCAAACTCACTTTCTCCATTATTTGCAGCGCAAAAATGCCTATGAATTCTCCGGGTAACAAGCTGCGGTCAAACAGTCGCGAATCGTCCCTACGGAATGAAACTTCTCTTGCTTGCTGCTGAAGAAAGAAATCAAACTTTTGCTTCGTATTAATTGCACTGCTGCCTTCAGCCACGACTATACGTGTGATGAAGTCAGTACATCCAATATTGCACGAACGTCGTTTTTGCCATGAACTTTTATAGCTATAAATAATATTAGTAAATTGAACTCTGTATGAAATCCGTACACGAGTTTTACAGTATTTAATGAGAAATTCTTTTGTGATAACTTTTTCTTCGGTTTACTTTTTTTTCTCATTGCCTTTTGTGAAATGTTTTGTTAATGAGTTAACTGTACGTTTCATTCAGTTCACACAGAGATATTTCACTTTCGTTGTTTTTTAGTTTTGTGAAGTTCGTGTAAAATTGCAAAACTGTACAAACATTTAAATCATTTTGAAATAAGTTCAAATTCGTACTGTTTCACTGCTCTATTCAGCGAAAGAGCGATATGTTCCGTTTCCATAAAAGAATACGGAATGAAGTCTAGTCTTCGTTTTAAATGAAGTACTAGTCTTACTTATTCACTATATCGCACCACTTCTCTTTCTGCATGCTGTTTCACCGTGAATGTCATTCGTCCTTATACCATTCTGTTTCCTTCTCTCTCTCTCTCTCTCTCTCTCTCTCTCTCTCTCTCTGTCCTCACGCTCTCTCTGATCTCTGCTCCCTCACTTATACATCTCTCTCTCTCTGGTCTCCTCTCTCCATCTCCTCTCTCTATTCTCTCTCTACTCGTCTCGTCTCTCTCTCTCTCTCTCTCTCTCTTTCGCTACGCTCTCTCTCGTTCTCTCGCTCTCTCTCTCTCCTCACTGTCTCTTTCTACCTCTCTCCTCTCTGTCTCTTATACCTCCGTCTGTGTCTGTCTTTCCGTCTGTCCTCCGAAATGGTGTCCCCTTCTCTCTAATCCGCTCCTGCCGCTTCAGTTCCCGGAGTTATTCCCTTCC
>JAWQFJ010008186.1:17500-20647 GCA_034096865.1 Theodoxus fluviatilis | reverse complement strand
CAATTTCCCTGGTAGACTGGCGCTAAGGTAAACCCTGATCTCGGACGGGACTGTGAACGCATGCCTGCATGCTGACGGCTTTGCAAAGGCGCGCCTGCTGTACAGGGTGATGTGCGGTTCTCCACACCTCCCATCCACATCTTGTTTACACACACACACCAGTTGGCATCTCTTTCCTTTCTGCCTGGCAGCCGTGTGTGGTCGGGTAGTGTGTGGGTGTGTTGTAGGTGTGTGTGTGTGTGTGTGGTGGCGCGCGTGTGTTTGTGTATGTGGTGTGTGGTTGTGGTCGTGCGTGTGTGTGTGTGGCTCGTGCGTGCGTGTGTGGTGCGTGGTGTGTTGTGCGGTGTGTGTGTGTGCGATGAGGTGCGCTGTGTGTGTGCGTGGTGGTGTGTGTTCGTGCGCGCGCGGTGCGTTGCGATTCTTCGGATTCGAAGACAGACGCCTAAAACGGAACACAAAAAGGGAGAGGTAAGAAGGCGGAAAAGAGCAGAGGGACAATGTAGAAGTCAGTAGTAGTAGGATAGAAAAGCAACAAGAGGAGACAAAGAGCAGCAGATGGGAGGGAAAGAGATGCTAGAAAGAAAGAAAGAAAGGAGGATGAGGGAGGAGGAGAGGAGGGAAGGGGAGGATGAGGGAGAAAGAGAAGGATGAAGGAGGAGGAGGAGGAAGGGAGAAGGAGGAGGAGGAGAATGAGGGAAGGGGGGGGGAGGAGGAGGAGAAGGAAGAGGAGGAGGAGGAGGAGGAAGAGGAGGAGGAGGAGGAGGAGGAGGAGGAGGAGGAGGAGGAGGAGGAAGGGAGGGGGAGGAGGAGGAAGGGAGGGAGGAGGAGGAGGAAGGGAGGGGGAGGAGGAGGAAGGAAGGGGGCGGAGGAGGAAGGAAGGGGGAGGAGGAGGAAGGGAGGGGGAGGAGGAGGAAGGAAGGGGGAGGAGGAGGAAGGGAGGGGGAGGAGGAGGAAGGGAGGGAGAGGAGGAGGAAGGGAGGGGGAGGGGGGAGGAGGAGGAGGGGGAGGGGGAGGAGGAGGAGGAGGAGGAGGAGGAGGAGGAGGAGGAGGTGAAAGGGGGAAGAAGGAGGAAGGAGGGAGGAAGGAGGGGGAAGGAGGAGGAAGGAGGAGGAAGGAGGGAGGAGGGTGTGTGTGCGCATATGCGCGCGCGTATCTGCTCATCTACCCATCCGTTCCTCAGTTTCTCTGTCCCCCCCCATATTTCTTTCACTCCCCTGCCTCCCTCCCTCTCTCCCTCTCACTGCCTCCCTCCCTTTCTGCCTGCCTGCCGTATACTTGCATGCCAGCCTGCCACTCTGTCAGCCTGTCTGCCTGTCTGCCTACCTACCTCCAGGTGATGGCGATTTGTGGCGGCAGGTATCGAATGGAGCCATAATAGACAACTAACAGGGCTCTGCTTTCATTTCAAATAAATCTGCCCCGAGCGTATTTATTTGAGCAGCACGTGCGTGTCAAGGATGCCGTAACGCTCCAACGCCGCGACTCCACCGGCCTCCCCGCATCGCCACAGCAAAGGTTACTGGGCAGACAGGGGGGGGGGGGGGGGGGGGGGGGGGGGGGCAGGGGTATGGGGACGGAATGAGGAGGGCGGGCAGGAGGGGGAGAGACGGACATACTTCAAATCCGGGCATGAACGCCACATTATGTTGGCAGGAAGCATCTGATTGGCTAATCAGCATCTCCCATCAGTGATGGAGACTTTTCTTACTCGTTTTCATCTTTATCTTCTTCATCATCATCATCATCATCATCATCATCATCATCATCATCATCATCATCATCATCATCATCATCATCATCATCATCATCATCATCATCATCATCATCATCATCATCATCTTCATCATCATCATCATCTTCATAATATTAATCATCTTCATAATCTCCTTCATCATCATCTTTATAATCATTTTCATCATCTTCATCATCGTCATCATCATTTTCATCATCTTCATAATCTTCATCATTATCAGTTGTACCAGTTTGGTTTATTCGGACGGAAACTCTCTAGGTACAGTGAATGTCTTTTTACATTTCTTTACAAATCTGTCATGACGGCCCTTGGTAGCTGCGAATGAGACTGGACAAGCCGATCGAAAGGTGCATGGGTAAGGTGCAAGGGTAAGGTGCAGGCTGTTGGGTTTTGGAAGACTTTCTCAAGAGAATTTAGCCAGAGGTTTGGAGGCGGAAACGATGCAGAGGATGTGATGGGATGAGTCTTGTAAGTGACTCTAAGTGACAATTACAAATGGTTGTGAGAATTTTCGAGTCAGCAAACTGATGAACTAAGGCTGACGAAGTAACCAGGATGGAGAAGTGTGTTGTGTGGGATGGGATGGATCTTCAGACAATGGGTTGAGTGAAAGGAGACTTGAGATGGTCCGGGATAAGAATTTGAGTGGTATAGAGGTGATATCTCAGGTGACTTCTGTGAATATCTACAAGGAATTCCAGTTCAGCAAACTGGTGAAAAAAACTGATAAACCTGTGAGAACTGGAACGATTCTAGACAGAAGGTTATGGATGAGATGCTATTAGTAAACACAGAATGGATGCCTCGTGCAGTTGTCTTGAAACATCGGCAAACTGATGAAATAGACTGAACGTTGATAGGGAGTGAAGGGCTACGGACATCTTATGGTGTGATGTAGTCAGATCAGATGGGAGAATTTTCGAGTCGGCAAACTGAAGAAATATGATTAATAAGAGTTGTTAGGGACAACCTTGAGGTGGGGTGGGATAGGGTGGAATGGAGTGGGGTGGGGTGGTGGGACGAGATGGGGAATTGACTTTGGGGTGGATGGAAGAGGAGATATATTGGAGAGAACAAAAAACAATCAAAATTAGGACACTTTAAAATGCTTATGGTTGTTTAAATGCAACATTACGAATGGCAAAATGTTGTCTAAGTAAATGCCATGTGAAACATGAGAGAATGAAAAAGAAAACGTGGGAGGATGAATTCAGAGCAAGTAGAATGAATAGCCTCAAGCCTCAGAAGATTTTGAAGATCAGAAATGCAAGCGGTCAACGACTAGACTGCGTTGTACCAGAGATAAGCTCACACCACGCACATACTCAAATGGACATTAATCATCCTCCACTGCGCTTATCATAATAACTTTAGTAAGCTTTTTAAGGGAGGTG
>JAWQFJ010008186.1:7500-12500 GCA_034096865.1 Theodoxus fluviatilis | reverse complement strand
TCTGTGTGTCTGTCTGTGTGTCTGTCTGTGTGTCTGTCTGTGTGTCTGTGTGTCTGTGTGTCTGTCTGTCTGCCTGCCTGCCCGCCTGCCTGCCTGCCTGCCTGTCTGTCTGTCTGTCTGTCTGTTTCTCTGTCTGTCTTTGTCTGTTTGTCTTTGTCTGTTTGTATTTGTCTCTCTCTCTCTCTCTCTCTCTCTCTCTCTCGTGTGTCGAAAATATTTAGCCACACATAGCAGTCTATATGCAAAGAAAACAATAATATTTTCTGGAATAAGTATCAAATTCATTCATCACGATTGTACGGAAACAATACAGTACATGTTGACTCAATGCGATTTAATCAACAGTAGCAATACGTGTGAATCATTGGAGGAAATACACTTCGCTTGCATACGGGTCACACGATTAACAAGAATGTGAGAATAAATTAAATAAGGTCAAAAGGCTGGATTTGTCGGTATTAACCTCGTCCCTGCGCGAGGGAGCTCCTTTGGACATATGCATTTTCTGTCATTACTCCCGTTGTCAGCACCTCAGATGAAATCGACCTCGAATCTACTACACTTCTTACCTACCACGTTTCTAATACGATCGCAGTTTGTAAAAGGATTTGACGTTCAAGAAAAGAGTTCATGCATGGCAGTTTGTGGCGAACATATCAGGTAACTTTCATTGCTGGTTATCACGCACTCTGCATCACTGTTCATTGCTGGTTATCACGCACTCTGCATCACTGCTCATTGCTGGTTATCACGCACTCTGCATCACAGTCCATTGCTGGTTATCACGCACTCTGCATCACTGCTCATTGCTGGTTATCACGCACTCTGCATCACAGTCCATTGCTGGTTATCACGCACTCTGCATCACAGTCCATTGCTGGTTATCACGCACTCTGCATCACAGTCCATTGCTGGTTATCACGCACTCTGCATCACAGTTCATTGCTGGTTATCACGCACTCTGCATCACAGTTCATTGCTGGTTATCACGCACTCTGCATCACAGTTCATTGCTGGTTATCACGCACTCTGCATCACTGCTCATTGCTGGTTATCACGCACTCTGCATCACTGCTCATTGCTGGTTATCACGCACTCTGCATCACTGCTCATTGCTGGTTATCACGCACTCTGCATCACAGCTCATTGCTGGTTATCACGCACTCTGCATCACAGTTCATTGCTGGTTATCACGCACTCTGCATCACTGCTCATTGCTGGTTATCACGCACTCTGCATCACTGTTCATTGCTGGTTATCACGCACTCTGCATCACTGCTCATTGCTGGTTATCACGCACTCTGCATCACAGTTCATTGCTGGTTATCACGCACTCTGCATCACAGTTCATTGCTGGTTATCACGCACTCTGCATCACTGCTCATTGCTGGTTATCACGCACTCTGCATCACAGTTCATTGCTGGTTATCACGCACTCTGCATCACTGCTCATTGCTGGTTATCACGCACTCTGCATCACAGTTCATTGCTGGTTATCACGCACTCTGCATCACTGCTCATTGCTGGTTATCACGCACTCTGCATCACTGCTCATTGCTGGTTATCACGCACTCTGCATCACTGCTCATTGCTGGTTATCACGCACTCTGCATCACTGCTCATTGCTGGTTATCACGCACTCTGCATCACTGCTCATTGCTGGTTATCACGCACTCTGCATCACTGCTCATTGCTGGTTATCACGCACTCTGCATCACTGCTCACAGTGCTATGGCTTGATACGTAGGTTACTCATAATTTCAAACGATCGAGCATTTTGTAAAATTAAAACATGTTCATCGCTCCAAATAGCCTGAATTCCAAAATAAGAATTTTCCCATTTCAGACAGCATGCTTAGTATTAACAACAAAAAAGATCAAAGTGTATTCATAAAGAAAAATGCTGGTACGTGTAGAGAAATAAACCAAACTAAAACCACACCAAATATATCAGGACCAAGTCTCGCTTGTGATGGAATACAATCCTTAGTGCTTCAGTGGAAGGCTTTGTGCAGCCTGCTACGAAATACTATAACAAAGGCATACGAGTCAGGGCACGTATTAGAAACCGCACTTACTTCGCCTCGTCATCAAATCTAGAAGAAAATCCCTACAATACCTCTTTGTACTGGAGCAAGTGGACTTCTGAGCGGGAGTGTACTTAATTTGTGCCCTTGGATCTGCGCACGTTTTGAAGAGGCGAGAATCAAGATTTCGTTAATTGTTTTAATTACACAGCTTCAAGCGCACAGACTCAGAGCCAACTTAAATTATGCTTTGCATGGCATGATCTGAAACTTTGCCCAGCATAGGTACCGCTGTATAAGTACCGTCAGATCTGAATGTGAGCACAATTACAGGAGCGTAGGCCTACCCGATGACAAGGCTAGCTCTCTATCGATGTATTATATTATATATTATATTGAATTATACGTGAAAATCAAGCCGTTTGATATTCTGTGTCGCGATTATTTCCTTAGCATCAACCGACGGGTATGAAATTGTGTGTGTGTGTGTGTGTGTGTGTGTGTGTGTGTTTGTGTGCATGTGCGTGCGTGCGCGCGCGCGTGTGCGCGTGTATATGTATAGTTCTTGCACGTTCGACTGTAACGAAACGACTGGAATACACGAAAGTATACTCTATCCAGAAATATATCCAAATGCACTGTAATATAACATTAGCTAACACGTAGGATCAGCTTCTAAATTTCGCGTGCCACATTTTATCCAGTGATGGGTGTGGCAAGAAACAAAATGACTGTGATGAACGAACAATGAGAAAAAGCATTATTTAATCAATTACTTGATTTGATGTCATTCAGATCAACATGTGCTCAAGTTAGACTGGCAATTCAAATAAAGAATTCTGCAACTTGAAATCGTTGTAGGCATTTAAAGTTAAATTCTAAAAATGATTTTGATTAAGTATGGGAACTTCTTCTTCAAAGCTGAAATTATTACACGAATGAAAAGAAACGGGTTCGACTTGCGCCTATTTGGTTGGTTTTAACTTTGTGATCACGCTTGACGTGTAGGGAATATTTGAATTTGTGTTATGATTATCCAGAGTTCTGGAATACTGTGAAATTCATTGTTTCGTATTTGGCTTTTTATTCCTATGGTTTTTATCCAAACATTCACCTCCAAGTGGAACCCTCTTCACTACGGGCCATAAGAACAGGCCATGGACCCTCTTCACTACGGGCCATGAGAACAGGCCATGGACCCTCTTCACTACGGGCCATGAGAACAGGCCATGAACCCTCTTCACTACGGGCCATGAGAACAGGCCATGAACCCTCTTCACTACGGGCCATGAGAACAGGCCATGGACCCTCTTCACTACGAGCCATGAGAACAGGCCATGGACCCTCTTCACTACGGGCCATGAGAACAGGCCATGGACCCTCTTCACTACGGGCCATGAGAACAGGCCATGGACCCTCTTCACTACGGGCCATGAGAACAGGCCATGGACCCTCTTCACTACGGGCCATGAGAACAGGCCATGGACCCTCTTCACTACGGGCCATGAGAACAGGCCATGGACCCTCTTCACTACGGGCCATGAGAACAGGCCATGGACCCTCTTCACTACGGGCCATGAGAACAGGCCATGGACCCTCTTCACTACGGGCCATGAGAACAGGCCATGAATCCTCTTCACTACGGGCACGCCGGTGTGCGGCCAGCATAGTCTCTCCTGCACGAGAATATTCGTCACAGGCAAATAACCAATGGATTTCTTTTTTATATTTTAGGGACGGATTAGAAAGTAGTGGCGCCACCTGGTGGCGGAAGTGCGATACGATTGGGTGTTGTGGTTCAGTCCCTGCTCGGGGCGGTTGGTCTTTTTCTTTCCTTGAGAAAAGTTGCAATATATCTGCGTGCCTTTGTTTAAATAAAAGATGAGCTTTTGAGCACATCGTCTTTACGGAGTGCTTCGTCCTTGCATTTCAGTGCCGACAGGCGTTGGTTGCAGAACGGACGTGTCATTTTGTTATAATGGAGTTTAAGTACGTCTTCTGTATAGAGTTCGTTTACGTCTCTATTTCTCTGCCGACAGGTGTGGTTCCAGAACCGTCGTGCTTTTTTTCATTTAATGGAGCTTGAACGCTTGGGTACAGGATTGCTCCATGTCCGCATTTCTCTGCCGACAGGTTTGGTTGCAGAACCGTCGTACCTTTTTTTATTTAATGGAGTTTGAAGACTTGTGTACAGAGCTGCTTCATACCTACGTTTCTGTCGACAGGTGTGGTTCCAGAACCGTCGTGCTTTTTTCATTTAATGGAGCTTGAAGACTTGTGTACAGAGCTGCTTCATACCTACGTTTCTGTCGACAGGTGTGGTTCCAGAACCGTCGTGCTTTTTTCATTTAATGGAGCTTGAAGACTTGTGTACAGAGCTGCTTCATACCTACGTTTCTGTCGACAGGTGTAGTTGCAGAACCGTCGTACCTTTTTTCATTTAATGGAGCTTGGAGACTTGTGTACAGAGCTGCTTCATACCTACGTTTCTGTCGACAGGTGTAGTTGCAGAACCGTCGTACCATTTTTCATTTAATGGAGCTTGGAGACTTGTGTACAGAGCTGCTTCATACCTACGTTTCTGTCGACAGGTGTAGTTGCAGAACCGTCGTACCTTTTTTCATTTAATGGAGCTTGAAGACTTGTGTACAGAGCTGCTTCATACCTACGTTTCTGTCGACAGGTGTGGTTCCAGAACAGACGCGCCAAGTGGCGAAAGCGGGAGAGGTACGGACAGATGCAAAACATGCGCGTCATGGCGGCTGCTGCCACGCACGGCTATGATCTGCCTTTGCCTCGTCACGATGCCTTTAGCAGCCAGGTAGGTAAGTGTCACTTTCTCCCTTTTCATGTGTAGTGTTGTACTTATCAATGTGTCGTGTAAGGATGCTTTTAGCAGCCAGGTAGGTGTGTGTCGCTTTCTCCCTTTTCATGTGTAGTGTTGTACTTATCAATGTGTCGTGTAAGGATGCC
>JAWQFJ010008186.1:0-2500 GCA_034096865.1 Theodoxus fluviatilis | reverse complement strand
CTCTCTGTCTCTGTCTCTCTCTCTGTCTCTGTCTCTCTCTCTGTCTCTGTCTCTCTCTCTCTCTCTCTCTCTCTCTCTCTTCCACCCCCACCCTCTCTCCCTTCCTCTCTCCCTCCCCCATCTCTCTCTTCCCCAATGCGCAACCCGTTGACTCGGCTTTTGTGTAGCGCCCATCATGAGCATTTTGGTTTTTTTAAACTAGCTTCGGTAGCAAGATGGTTCTTATCTTTTCTCCTGCCGCTCATTCCTTTCACCGCTTTGAAGTTTTCTGTCACAAACGGTTCCGTTCGCCAGTGTGGAACACACTAATTTCAATAGCATCTGCTCTTCTAGTGTGCATTT
This sequence comes from Theodoxus fluviatilis, assembly GCA_034096865.1. Taxonomy (NCBI): domain Eukaryota; kingdom Metazoa; phylum Mollusca; class Gastropoda; order Cycloneritida; family Neritidae; genus Theodoxus; species Theodoxus fluviatilis. The sequence continues at coordinate 2,158 of JAWQFJ010008186.1, read as the reverse complement.
TTTTCGGTCCTATCGGATTCATCTATCCAAAATGTCACCTTCAATCGGAATAGTTTTGCGTTTTAGCGTCATTTGGAGCTCAGATGTACTTGTAGTTGTACTCTTAACATTATCCACGAACGGCTAGCAAACTCTTGACACTGCATTCAGGATATCAGTATAATCCAATATTTGCTGTGGGTGATCCCTGTACATGTTTGCAAATATGCTGAAACATTCATAAACTAAAGTTCATGTCCACATGTAAAGAGCGTATGTGTTATCGATTTCAGTCGTCTAAGTCGTCAGGGTCACACAGAACATTTGTCTTTTTGTGTGTGTCTTGCATATCAATGTGCACTTAGCACACGGATAAGCTTACACGTAAATACAAACTAAACTTATGTCAAACCTGTATTAACACTCAAGAGTTGCAAACACTTTGTATATGCAAGGTCGGTTTATTGAGAGGCTGATTTTTTTGTTGTCGACATTTACTAGTGTAATCATTGCCGTTGTTAAAACTCATACTCCGGTACGTAGTGATTAAAGTACAGTAGGAGCAGCCTTATTAATGAAGGTGATAATCGTAGAGGAATCAAGGGAAGAGGAAAACGAATCGCTTGAGACAAAAAAAAACTTGATTAACACAGGTAGATTTCCCACTCCGCCACAGAAACAGAAAGATAGTCCCAAGGTAAAGGTAGATTTCCGACCAGGCACAACTCCACACAATATCACTTTTCTGCGGAGTCGAACTAGAGTGGCCTCCCCTTACTTCCTTCCGTGCGGTCTGGCTGTCCTCCAAACCTTGATGATCTGCCCTTGTCAGCGCTCTCCATCTCGAGGTAAAGGAGGCGGAGAAAGAAGAAGTCAGCGGCGCGGAGAGAGCAAATAAATAAACAGCCTCCATCATCGTTTAGTCATCACGTGCACGGTTGTTGGACACATGTATCAACAGGCCTCGTACAAACCTCGGGCCCTCTGAGGCGGGGTAACCTCCACTGTTTTGGTAGCGCAGCCCGGCGAGATCAAAGACGAGCTTTCCCTCGCTGGAGCAGGGGCGGGGTCAGCTAATGTTTGCCTTGCCCCTGTGTAGCTCCAGATCAGTCCCCGCTTGAGGAGATGAGAGGCATTGCTCTGAGAGAGAGAGAGAGAGAGAGAGAGAGAGAGAGAGAGAGAGAGAGAGAGAGAGAGAGTTTCGATTTCAACTGCCTTTATCAAAGCGACTGGGTCGATTTGCCATGAGGTCGGTGTTGCAAACAATTAGTCAGCATTATATTTAGATTACACAGCAAAAGGAGCGGTGGGTGGGGACCACGAGTACACGTTTTCAGTTATGAGAAAATGACATTGTCATTCACTTAGATTCTCATTCGTGGATTATATTGAAACATTTTTATTTAAAGTTATATTTGACAAGAATACATGGATTTCACAAACTGAAATCACAAAATTACGGAAATCATTTAGTGAAGTATTTAAAGACTTTGAAAATGTGTGAATAACAAAATGATATCATGTCATTCCTTTAATATTTTTTCCACAAATACCACTAACTGGTAAGCAGCTGGAATACACTGAAATCGAAGAGGGGATCTATTTTTCTTTTAAGAGGAAAAACCCATCACATTGATGAAATGTCATTGCCGACAAAACTACAAAGGACGAAAAAGAGCTTTCCACAAATTGTTTCACAGTGTTTTATAGGGAATATATAGTGCGGGGGGGGGGGGGGGGGGGGGGGGGGGGCGCTGAGTTTCTGTAGACATGGCTTCGGACACACGTGCATGTTTACACATACCCTCGCATGCAGACAAGTCTCTCTCTCTCTCTCTCTCACACACACACACACACACACACACACACACACACACACACATATGCACAGTATGCATACACACACGCGAGCGTGTGCACATACACACGCGCATAAACAAGATCCGTACACATGCATAAATACATGCACATTCGCACTTTTACGTACATACCCCCACCTTCATCTAGGCTTGATGGAGAATTTCGGAGTGTAGGACACCATCAGCTAACAATAAGAGAGTGAAATGGGAGAATAAGTGCCTGAGAGAGAGAGAGAGAGAGAGAGAGAGAGAGAGACAGAGAGAGAGACAGAGAGAGAGACAGAGAGAGAGAGAGACAGAGAGACAGAGAGACAGAGAGA
>JAWQFJ010008184.1:0-10631 GCA_034096865.1 Theodoxus fluviatilis | reverse complement strand
TTTGCCGTCAAATGTCATTTCAATAATTTTTAGACCGGTAATTTCGAGAATACGACCTTAAAAAACCACTTTCTCTTCAAGCCTCGATTCTGAAAATTTGATACATTCAATCGGACCTAACTTCCAGTTAGTGTGCAAAATCTCAAGGACATCCGTCCAGTAGGTTTTGAGATATAAGCCGTGGAGACGGGACAGACAGACAGACAGACAGACAGACAGACAGACAGACAGACAGACAGACAGGACAGACAGATAAAGTCTGTAGGACCTCCAGTAAACCTGGAGGGATAAAGTCTGTAGGACCTCCAGTAAACCTGGAGGGATAAATGTCGACGTTTACTACAAATTCTAAACCATGACATACACTGCAATCTGCCGCGTTGATGAGAGCACTAAAACATGAATGTCTTCGAAATTTGAAAGCAATTGGCACGTCTGCCACTTCCATGGCTGTAAACTCCATGGCTTGAAGCATGTTTACCTTACAAGTCCGTGGAGTGACTTCCATTTAATTCGATATAGAGTATGAGCCAATCAAAAGCCACTACGCCCGCTCTATTTTCATCGTTGTTAAGCACAGCAGGTGGCACACTCTATATGTAGTGTAAAGCAGTAAGAGCACCTTCTGAGATGCTCTAGCTGATGTGCGACCTTGACAGAAAGTTGACCTCTGTCACTGGGTGAGAGGTCACTACAGGAAAGCTGGGATTGGTTTGCTACGATAGCAGAGATGAAGCCGAGTAGAATGGAACGCAAGCGGATGAACAGGAACGTGAGAAATCTTGTCTTGCCGGTGTCACGAATTAAATGTGGTTCGTTCCTACATGTGGTACCTATTAATAACCACGGGGATATGCCTCATACGTCCTGCGGGATTTCGCCGGCTCCGCCAATCACGGACGCTACTCTGGCATCTAGCTCTGAAGGCCATTTCACGCATTTATTCGGATTTTTGTACTTTTGTAATCGTTTCGGAAAGTGTCATTTACGGATGAAAGAGACGAAGATTACAAAAGAAACATGTAGGGAAGAGTGTTATCACAATTCGTGTCAGTTAGGTGGCCGCTGACTACGATCTAGCCGATACCATTTCGCCAATCTATTTTTAATTGCTGTCTAGTTGTGTTTTTGCACAGTACTACGAGTAAGTTGAGTACTCGTACATCAGAAATGTCAAAAGTTCTTCCAATCTTCCCCCGACCCTCTGAAAGCTTGTGCCAAAACGACAGCGTTTCCTTGTTCGAAGATTCAGCCCCCACCAAGACTCTTGAACAACGAGTTTATCGCCTGAAAAGCTTCATCGTTTGTGTTCTTGCGGAATCACCATAGAAGTTTTTGCTCGTCGAAGCAAGTGTGTGTGAAACCGCAAATTTATGGCCTTTTCTCTTGTCTCGAGGGATAGCCTTGAGAGAGAGAGTGAGTGAATATCCACTCCTTAGTTGATATCAGTTTCAAGGAGAAGTTTCATCAATGGAAGTCGAGAACTGATTGTACTTGTTTACCAGAATTTGTGAGTACTTTGGGTTCAACTTTTATTTCGAGACAATAAGAAAGCCCACCGCCCTTCAGTCACAAATAGTAGGCTGACATGATTGTTTAAGTTTGTCCCTATTGCATTGAATTTGATTATGCCACTATTTAGTTCTCATTAAAAATCATCTTTGATAAAGATTGTGTTATGTCATGTGAATGTGGAATGTAAGAGAGAATGAATTAATTATTACCCCCTTCCACTAGTGAAACCCCTAGACACAAACGCCGAAAGAATCATCACGTGAATTGTGTGAGTGTGGAGGGAGGTGATACACACACACACACACACACACACACACACACACACACACAAACACAGAGAGAGAGAGAGAGAGAGAGAGAGAGAGAGAGAGAGAGAGAGAGAGAGAGAATATGTGTGTGTGTTTGTGTCCTCAGATGTGTGTCTGAGTGTGACTATCTGTGTGTTTTGTGTGTGTGGGTATGTGGTTTGTGTTTGTGTGTGCTTTGTGTGTGTGTATGTGTGTGTGCGTGTGCTTGTGTGTGTGTTTTTGTATGTGTGTGTTTTTGTGTGTGTGCGCGTGCGCACTTGCCTGTGCATTCAAGTTTTGACTTTGATCTAAACATTAGTGCCATTGATATACTTTTCAAAATTGAGGTACTACATACGTACCATACCCTTGGTAAATATGTTTCTGGGATGGGAAGGGAATCGAGGAATATGAAGCTGACTTGAAACATTTTTGAAAGAAAAAAATAGCAAACTTACTTTAAAATCACACATACCACGATGACATATTGCTAGTATACACAGGTTACAAGAAGTGACTGTATAATCATTCTGCAATTTGTTTCTCCTCATCTTTCATAAAAGAAGCAAATACATCTGTAATTATGCTGCCGTGGATATTAAAAACATCTGTGTCCTTGGAAAGATAACAGTAAAATGGCTTCAGATTTCCTAGTAGGGTGTCCATTTGTCAATGTAATATGTGACAATGCTCACTCATTCATTCACATTCACACCTTTATTTCCTCCCTCACTCACTCCCCCCCCAACCTCACCCCCCTACACCCCCCCCTCCCCCCCGCTCACACTCACTCTCATTCTCGCTCGCTCACTCACTCGTTTATTCACTTGTACCACTCATTTCACAATTTCGTCCACGACAATGCTTTTTCTGACAATGCCGTCGTGATGAACAGTTGTGGAAACTTTCACAGGTGGTGTTGCAGAGTAATCAAACGGCTGAATACACGTAATAATAATAATAATAATAATAATAATAATAATAATAATAATAATAATAATAATAATAATAATAATAATAATAATATAGTTTATTTACTCACATACCTTCCCTTGACAGGCAAGCTCATAGCAGGGGCGGATCTGGGGGGGGTGCAATGGGTGCAATTGCACCCCCCCCCCCCCCCAGCGGGACAAAAAAAAAGAAGAAAAAAAAGAAGAAAAGAAAGAAAGAAAGAAAGAAAAAAAGAGATATGTTGATAATGTAGTAATGTAAATGTAATTGCACACCCCCCCCCCCCCCCCAAGCAAAAAGACAAAAAAATGAGAGAGAGACTCAGGGAAAGAGATGTTGATAAATATTGGAATGTAAATATAATTGCACCCCCCCCCACCTCCTCGGCTTAAAAAAAAAGAAAGAGAGAAGCTGATAAATATAGTAATGTAAATGTAATTGCACCCCCCCCCCTCCCTCGGCAGAACAAAAAAGAGAAAGAGATGCTGATAAATATAGTAATGTAAATGTAATTCCACCCCCAGCCAAAAAACTAACTAAATAAATTAAAGAAATAAAATACATAAACAATGATAATACATTTTAAAAAATGGAAAGAGAAATATGTTGATAAATATAGTGATGTAATTGCACACACACACACACACACACACACACACACACACACACACACACACACACACACACACACCAGCCAAAATAAAAAGGGGTGGGTGGGTGCAGAGAGAGAGATGCTGATAAATATAGGAATGCACTAGTAAAATTAAATGTAATTGCACCCCCCCCCTTACACACACACACACACACACACACACACACACACACACACACACACACACACACTCACACATACAGCAAAAAAAAAGAAAAAAAAAGAGAAAGAGAGAGAGAGAGAGCCTGAAAGATGCTAATACAGGAATGAAAATAGACATTCCAGATGCTGTCAACAGATTTGCAACAAAATACAACACAGTCATGCGCCTTCAGCCACAGAAAATGTTGTCACATGATTAGGCCTATGACTAGGCAAATTCCTCCATGTGTGTGTTTATTCAATGTCTCTAGACTGACCAGGCCTGACTCCCACAACAAACTGGTTACAGATGTCTTCTTACATATTCGGAATAAAGATTATTAAATTCGAGGTATGATCTTGTTGCAAAGACTTTTTCCTCATGTTGTTTTTGTGAATTGTGATTCTTTATTATTAACATCGAACTTATTTAGCACTGTACATTTTCGAGCATGTGCTTCCCAAGAGAGAGACAGTTGGTCCTATCTCCACCCCCCAACACATCAGTGGCAAAATGTATCGCCTGAAAATAGCACTTTACACGCTCAGATTGCACCAGATTGCACCATTTTGCTTCCTTTTTTTAAAAAAATTCCGGGGGGGCATGCCCCCGGACCCCCCTAGCATGCTCGGCGCTTCGCGCCTTCGCTGATAAGATACAAAACAAAACAAAAAAGAACTTTGCACCCCTCCCTTTCCAAACCCAGATCCGCCCCTGTCATAGCGTTTACAATCCAAAGAATCAACACTCATACAACCGCTCAACACCACATCCCCACAAATACTCACACACTACACACAAAAACAAAAAAAGTAAATCCAATAGAACAAACTATACAATATACACAGCACTTGCAGGCAAGGTCAAGTAAGGCGAAGCAGCTCAGCGGAAAAGGCGGATCGAAAGAGGTGGGTCTTTAGAGCACTTTTGAACTGGGGTAGAGTGTCAGAATGACGGACTGAGAGAGGGAGACTATTCCAGGTTACAGGTCCAATATAGGAAAAGGCACGCTGTCCTTGAGTTTTCTTGTTACGGCCGGGGACCTTAAGTAATCTAGAGTCAGCAGCTGAGCGTAGAGATCTGGAGGGCGTGTAGACTGTAAGAATCTCTGTAAAAGCGTGTGGTGCGGTGTTGTTGACAATGAAAAGAGAGATCGGCGAAATTACTTCGGCATGATCACGTACCTAATTGACACAAAATGTTATAACATTCGTCCCTACACATTTCGTATATAATATAAACATATTTCATCCATAAATGACACTTTCAGAAACGATTACAAAAGTACGAAAATCCAAATTATATGATGCCAGATTGGCTTTCATAGCTAGATGCCTGAGTAGCGTCCGTGATTGAACGAGTAGACGAACTCCCCATGTAAGAGCACGTCACACGGGGAAAGCCGGGGAAGGCACGGTCATCTCGCCACGGAACAATCTCATCACGCCAGAGTCAGAAGCAGGGTTGCAGAGTCTATTGGATGGAATGTATGACTATTGCATTAGATGGCAACTTCACGTTAATATTAACAAAACTAAAATTATAGTTTTTTTCTCGAGGTAAAATTAGAAACAAACCTGTCTTCTTATTTAATGGTGAGCCAATTGAAGTTGTGTCTGATGTTATGTATTTGGGATTAAGATTGAACTATAATAATAAGTTTTCAGTCGCTCAGAAAAATTTATTTGATCGAGCTTCGAGAGCAATGTTTTCTTTGCTGAGAACCTGTAGAAAACTGTGTCTCCCAGCTGATATACAGATTGACCTGTTTGATAAGATGATAGCTCCTATTTTGTTGTATGGCTCTGAAGTTTGGGGTTTTAGTTCGTGCGAAATCGCAACTAGATTACAACTTCGCTTTTATAAAACTGTATTCAAGTTGAGAAAATCAACACCCAATGCTATGGTTTTTGGTGAGTTGGGAAAAATACCTTTACACATTAATGCTAAACGTAGATTATTATGCTATTGGTATAAATTAGTAAATCCTGAGAACCGAAATAACTTATCAAGCATTGCATACTGGTTTTCTTATAAAATGTTTTCGTTAGATTTGTTAGATTCTGAATATTTATCTTCCATAAAAACCATTCTGGATAGTTTAGGATTATCAGGATTTTGGACCCTGCAAGGGAACTTACAATTTTCAGCAACTTGGTTTAAAGAAAAGGTCAGGAGGTGCTTGTACGACCAGTATATTCAACAGTGGTTTACAGAGATAGATACTAAAGACGTGTTTTATAACTATAGGATGTACAAAGATGAATTTGTGTGTGAAGATTACATCAATATTTTGCCATTCAAACAGTGTGTTTCATTTATGAAATTCAGAACCTTGAACAATAGACTGCCAGTGCAAACAAATCGTTATCTAAATGTGCAAAGATCGGAACGCCTTTGTACAAAATGTGCTTCCGGCGACATTGGGGATGAATACCACTATGTGTTTGTTTGTGATTTTTTTCAAAGATGAGCGATGTAAATTTTTGTCAGCTTACTTTTGTAGAAGACCAAATAGCATAAAATTTAAGCAACTCTTTGGTAGCAAAAAGACGAAGTACTGTCAAAACTAGTTGAATTCCTAAATACTATTTGTAAAAAAATTAACTGAATAACCTCAATTTCAATGCACAGCGACCAGTGGGAGCCGCTACCCGCAGCCGCTGGCCACAGACCTGCTGGAGCATCCAGTCCCGCCGGGCACGACCCCAGGGGTTCACGCCTGGCGGCCAGCGCTCGGGACCAAGAAACAAACGGCCCTTTTCAGGGCCAAAAGTTTTAAAATAAAGAAAGAATACTATTAGTCGGAAGATTTGTCACGACCTATCTTTGGTACTTTTTATCAGTCCGACCCCGGCTAACCCACCCTCTTTGTTGTGAGTCTCAATTTCAATGCAAATGTTGCGTGTATTGAGTTGTATTTTTTCCTCCATATGCAATTCTTCCTCATTATACATTTCGTTTTTTCCGTGTGTAGGTTTTTTTTTCTTTCTCTTTTTTTCTTTTTTTTCCTCTTCCAATTATGTATGTCATAGTTTGTTTTGTTGTTAATATTCTATATGCCCCCAAGGGTAATGAATAAATTGTGCCGTGCCCTTTTGGGCCTGGCACCCAAACTTGAACTTGAAACTTGGCAGTCCAGCAGTCACTTCAAAACGCACGCGCCTGTAAAGTGACTCCCTTATCGTGCAATAGAATCGACCGGAAATAACTCCGCAACTGGGTTTCAGGTGCACAATGACTTCGTGGATTTTGACCTAAAGATCATCTTCCTCGCCCGTGACGTCTATTATTTTCTGAGCGAATCATGCACTCCTGTGTTTGAACCCCTTACAGGCTTGAAGAGGCGTTTCAAACTCATACTCGTATGACTGGCAATGAGATGAGCAATGTACTCTTACTATTTCACCTTTGCACCACATTCACATTATGCAATCGAACTGCAATTTAAGACGTGCCGCATGTCTGATGGAATAATTAAAGTGTGACATACGGCAGGAGCTGCTTGATGCCCTCGTATGAACTGGAACCCCTTACTGCTGAGCTTTCGGGGCTAGCTCCAGTAGTTCAGTCAAGGGTGGCTCCACACAGTCAAAGAGGCTCCTAGGGACAGAGAGAGAGAGAGAGAGAGAGAGAGAGAGAGAGAGAGAGAGAGAGAGAGAGAGAGAGAGAAGGGGGATGGGGGATGGGGGGGGGGGGGGGGGTAACCTAATGGTATTTTTACACCTGACAAGATTTATGGCAGCTATGCAGTTGCCATTGCAAAGATTGCGTTCGCACGTCGCAAGAACAGTTTTCTGTCGAGTTGCCGCGGAATAGGAACACGTTCTATTTTTCTTTACCCCTGACAAAGTGTCCGCGAAAAGCCAATTAGATGGGTTCCTGCTTTTGATGTAGCGGTAGAAATGTGTCCTTCCAAGTGGCTTAATGGACGCCTATCCTTCCTTGATTCGAAACAGTTGTGGCTTATGCTACTTCATTTATCAGTTGTAGGATGTCCTGACCCCTAAAATATGTGAATATACTTCGTGGTGTACAATTTTATATCACCATATCTTTCTCATGTGTGCAGTCCATTATGAAAAACCTGCTGTCGTTGCAAGATGCACAGTGGACTCAATCGACACGGATCAGTACAAACTCTATTCTAGCTAATTTAGCATCTCGAGGAAAAGTTGGAATGACCTCCTTGATGGAGATGGCCAATTTTACGGAGATGGCCAAATTCAAACGAATACAGACGGCATGTACCTTATAGTTCTTTAGTTCCATTTCTTAAGTTACTATTACTGTCAGTTACAAGGTCGTTAACGCACATGTACTCAAGCACACACAAAAGCGTACACGCGGAAATGCGAATACGCACTCTCACATGCATACAAGCTCATGAATTACTGGATTCACAAACGAAATGTTAAGCGCGCGAGCGCACACACAAGTACATAAGCAAACGCATAGGTATGCATATGCACAAACACGTGAATAAATGCAGACGCACACATGTATGATAATTATCCTAGAACAGTGGACACGCAGGAATGAGCATGATACGATCTCCGTAAGTCTACGATCGAGTAATTTAGTTCATATAGGATAACAGCCGGCTAATCTTGGTTAAGATGACAAGAGCAAGTGGGAAAAGAGTCGTCTATGCCTGGAGATGGTCCAATCACAAGATATGGAGGGTGACACGTCATTTCATGCATATGTAAATAGGTGGAGCTTCACCGTTCCGGATAAGACAACGTCTAGCCTGAAGGCGCCTATACACGTACCTGTTTTCAAGCCGATTTTGCTCCCGATCCGGTCTGACCGTGCATGTAAAAATCAGGATGACAGCCACACGCAACGATTACACCGAGACCGCGCACTCGAGCGATTTTCATTTACGCGAAGCGAGGTCAGAATTTAGAGTTACGTCCCTTCGCCGAGCTATGGCAACGACGCTTCGACGCGTAGCTCAATGCGTGTGATCTGCATCGGATTTGTAAAATGTAGGAGCTTTCACGACCTATTGATGCATTCAACATACAGCTTTGATAAATTAATGCTGTTCATGGCTTACATTTTCTTTGGATGGGGTTTTAGTATCCCCCAATTACAGCGTTTTCTGTGCGAACACGCAATAATGATAACAGTCGACCAGCGGACACATGGTTGTGCGTGTGATCTGCATCGAATTTTAAAATGTAGGAGCTTTCACGACCTATTGATGCATTCAACATACAGCTTTGATAAATTAATGCTGTTCATGGCTTACATTTTCTTTGGATGGGTTTCTATTATCCCCAAAAATCAGCGTTTTCTGTGCGAACATGCACGCAACGAAAGCCCCTGACAGATGGTTTTCTATGAATAATGAAGGTGCATTAACCCGCATTTCCAATTTTACAATGTAGGAGCTTTCACGACCTATTGATGCATTCAACATACAGCTTTGATAAATTAATGCTGTTCATGGCTTACATTTTCTTTGGATGGGTTTCTATTATCCCCAAAAATCAGCGTTTTCTGTGCGAACATGCGAGCCGCGGACAGATGCTTCCTCGTGTACCTGCATTTGCAATTTTAAAACGTAGGAGCTTTCACGACCTATTGATGCATTCAACATACAGCTTTGATAAATTAATGCTGTTCATGGCTTACATTTTCTTTGGATGGGTTTCTATTATCCCCAAAAATCAGCGTTTTCTGTGCAAACATGCACGCAACAAAAGCCGCTGACAGATGCTTTCGCGTGAAGGTGCATTGATCCGCATTTCCAATTTTACAATGTAGGAGCTTTCACGACCTATTGATGCATTCAACATACAGCTTTGATAAATTAATGCTGTTTATGGCTTACATTTTCTTTGGATGGGGTTTTAGTATCCCTCAAATACACCGTTTTCTGTGCGAAGCGGAGACAGGTCCGCCATTTAAATTGGCAACTAGTCGCGAGATTCTCGTCGTTCTCGCATCGCCCGGCATACGAATCGGTCGAGACCGGGTCGGGGAATAGAGCTTGCCCTACGGACAAGAACCGGGCCGGATTGTATGCAAATGAGTCAACCGTTCCGATTCTTGACCGGATCGGCAGCAAAACCGGGGGACAACCGGTACGTGTGTAGGAGCCTTATGACATCACCCTACGTTGCATATCATATATCTGCAACGATCGGGTGTTGAATTGAGCTGCTGAATGCTCGTTGCGTGCAAGTAGAATCTAGAACTTGCTGCAACGAGCCTCTGAACACACCGACAAGGCACTTTTGCTCGTTTGCATGGTAGGCCAAACACTTCACAAACATAGCTCGATATAACTATGCGCGACGTATTCTTGTGTTGCGACTTGTCTCCTTTTCAAAGTCCTATCTGTACGGAGATTATCCTATCTTGCACCGGGAAGTCGAAGTCCACTCCTCCTCCTCCTCCTCCTCCTCCTCCTCCTCCTCCTCCTCCTCCTCCTCCTCCTCCTCCTCCTCCTCCTCCTCCTCCTCCTCCTCCTCCTCCTCCTTCCTCCTCCTCCTCCTCCTTCCTCCTCCTCCTCCATCCTCCTCCTCCCTCCTCCTCCTCCTTCTCCCCTCTCCTCCTCCTCTCCTCCTGCTACTGCTTTTCCTTCTGCTGCTGCTGCTTTTTCTTCTGCTCCTCCTTCTCTCACTCCTCCTCCTCCTCCTGCTTTTCCTCCTCCTTCTTTTCCTTCTACGTCTTTTCCTCCTCCTGCTTTTCCCCCTCCTGCTTTTCCTCCTCCTGCTTTTCCTCCTCCTCCTCCTGCTTCTCCACCTCATCTTCCTCCTCCTCCTCCTCCTCCTTCTCCTCCTCCTCCTCTCCTCCTCCCCCTCCTCCTTTCCTTCCTCCTTTCCTTCCTCCTTTCCTCTTTCTGTTGCTGCTGCTCCTCTTTCTCCTCCTCCTTCTCCTCCTGCTTTTTCTTCCGCTTCTCCCATTCTTGTGTAGCCTGAGTGGCCGAAATCTCGCTACATCAAAGTAAGCCCAGGTCTGTTCCCCTTGTTCTCCTAGACCACTGGAAGCTAGCTGGCGCCCTTAACTGACTGCATCCCCCAATACCCTTACTTGGCGTAATCAGACCTGACCTCTTGACGTT
>JAWQFJ010008183.1:17500-22500 GCA_034096865.1 Theodoxus fluviatilis | reverse complement strand
CTGTTTCACGGTGTACGACGAGAAAAGTACAGAAATGACTGACGGAAACGAGGCAAAAGGACGCCGCACAAGGGGAAACAATTCTGGATCATGAAAGCCACGTATTTTCGTGTGCGAGTAGATTATCATTTCAGTGAAACCTTTATTTCCCAAAATTAATTTGTGACCCGTTTTCACAAACTGAGTCTCAACTCGCAAAAATTAGATTTGAGATATTTGCATTTTCATAATCTGAAGATTTTTTTTAAATTAGATATGAAAATCAAACTTCTACTCCAAAAACTGTTCAAGTTATGCTCATTCAAAGAGAGGTGGTGTGCTGACGGCTATTTTGTTAAATCAACGGTCAAAGATTTGACAACTTAATCCACCGTTTTTCCTAAACAACGGGCCTTTTAACTGCATGCATCAGCTCAAATTTTGGCAGGTTGGTCGAGAACTAGAATGATACATACATGGAAAAGTATCTGATCTTAACAACAAATGATTGTTATTATTTAAAAAAATGCAAAACAGAGGAAGAGAATGTATAATACTTTAGAATGGGTAGGTGCAAAAAAGTGTAATTTTTGTGTTTTTAAAACTAAAAAGAAACTTTCCAACTTTCGATGATGAAAATGAAGTGTATGTAGGATTCATTTTTTAGCCAAACGTCAAAATGCACCCAAAAATCACCCTCATCACCTTTGTCAGCCTCTACTGCGTTTTTGCTGGGTGCGAGTTAAGACTCAGTTGGTGAAAACGGGTCACAAGTTGTTACTTGGGACCGGTTCTGTTTTCCCAGCATTTCACTGAAACATTTCTGCCCGTCAGCCTCACGTCTGACATTATTGATTCGGTTCACAGGCACAAAGCTCATTTCTAAAATTACTGACACACAAACAATTAAATCATAACCTAATAACAGTATTGGTTTCTCAAAGCTTTATGCAGAATGCATTCATAGTTTATTTAAATTGCTACATTATTCAAATCGAAATGTGCATCGGCGTAAGGTACAAGTTTAAGATTGGCTGGGCACTGGCTTATCAGGAGGAGGAGGAGGAGGAGGAGGAGGAGGAGGAGGAGAGGACGAGGAGGAGGAGGACGAGGAGGAGGAGGAGCAGGAGGAGGAGGAGCAGGAGGAGGAGGAGGAGGAGGAGGAGGAGGAAGACGAGCAGGGACGGTAAGAGGAAGAGCAAGAGCACGCACGAGCAGGAATAGCAGGAGGCGGATGAAAATCAGGAGGACGCGCAGTAGGAATAGGAGGTGGAGCAGGAATAAGAGGAGGAGACGGAGGAGCAGAAGGAGGAAGAGGAGCACAAGAAGCAGGAGGAAAATAAAGTGAAAGAAGAAGGGGATGAGCAGGAAAAATGAGGAGGAGGAGGAAGGAGAGGAGCGGCACGAGAAGCAGGAGGAGGAGGAAGGAGAGGAGCGGCACGAGAAGCAGGAGGAGGAGCAAGAGGAGGAGGAAAGGTGGCGGGAAGGAGGAATGTGAAGAGTTGCATCAACGCCAGACATGATAAAACCCGTAGTGGATGAGCAATCCAAGGATTTGTCCATATTTCATGAACTAAATCGAATTGAGTCATCAACGGTCAGTTCCTGCCTTCTTGCCACTGCAAATCCCTCCCCCCTATTTCGTGTACTTTATCTCCTGCACTTGGCATCGATTTCGGGTTGAGAATTGCGCATCAAAATTCAGTCTTAATAGTAGTTATAGCTCCTCTCCTTCATGCAGACTACAGAAACCCATGGGGAGGAGAGGGTTACTCAACAGCAACTAGCTCGTTTTTCAACGAGAGGTAAACAGACGAAAAAGATGACAATTCAAAATTAAGTTCATTCGGTCCGACTCCTTAAAAGTATATTCTTAAGTCGTTCTATTTCAATAATAATCACAATACTGATAATATAATAATCAGTCATAAGACGGAATGAGAAAACACTGATAGCCACTCGCACTAGTCGGAATCCATCGTTATTTGCATTCACGTACATGTTGAGAAAATATAAGTGTTGTATAAGACATGGCTGACACACAGTGAACAAGTGTGTGTGTGTGTGTGTGTGTGTGTGTGTGTGTGTGTGTGTGTGTGTGTGTGTGTGTGTGTATTATTATAAATCACTCTTATACCGCGCGATACTCCCACTCAGTGAGACTCAAAGCGCTGTATACCTGCGTGCGTGTGTGATTGTGTGTGTGCCTGTGCCTGTATGCGCACGAGCTTTTCTCTGTGTGAGTGCGAGTGCGAGTGTGTATTGTCCGTGCATTATCTGTGCTTTTATCTGCAGGTAGGTTTTTGCGTACATTTGAGTATGTGCGCGCATGATTGTGTTGCGTGCACGTGGTCTGCTACTTGCGGTCCGTCCCAGCTTGCGCCAGGAAAGTAGAAGCAGGTCAGGCGTGTGTTTTCTTATTGGATGTTTATTTGCTGACTGGTCAGCGCTTCCAGCAATCACTCGTGCACCCACAGTGGTCACTTGTGCTGCTCAGGCTGCGCCTCAATACGGCTCCGACAGCCTTCCCAGCACTCGCTTCCAGTCACCAGTCCTCAGTCACCAGTCTCCAGTCTCTCGTGTTATCATGTACATACGTTTAAATAGTGCCGTGCTTGGGTTCGAGAGTATTCTCAGCGACCTCTGCCTGCCACGTTGGCATACTCGAGGGGACTCCCGCCCTCCCTGGCCGTTGAGGACCAATCGGTGGTCAGATGCTTACTGCATAGGGGGATGGGGAGTTTCCAGTCCCCCCCCCCCCCCCCCCCCCGCCCCCCACCCAGCATTCTGCTGACTCATTCTGACCCCCTGACCCTCTGCACACTGACCAGGCAGAAATGCCTCCACCCCCTCTCACAGACAAAGGAGGTGCTGACTCATCCTGACCCTCCTCTTACAGACAAAGGAGGGAAAGCCCCGGAACCTTTCACAGGCACTTTACATTACATCCACATCTGCAGGCATTTCACATTACTTCGCAACAATTGCATATATTTGTTTGCGCGCGCATGCGTGCGTCTGTAGAAGCAGCTGTCTGTTACACCATTTATGAATCTTCTTCAATCATTCTGCCTACTTGCGGATTCACTTCTATTCAGCTTGTATACTGCCTCGCATCTCTGTAAGAAGACTGGCTCCATGAATGCACTTGAGCACGATGGCATCCATTTTGTCTTCTTACAGAGATGCGGGGCGGTATACATGTAGAGGCGAGATAAGAGAGAGACAGAGGAGAGGGCCAAGGGAAGGAGGGGGTGGGGGGGGGGAGGGGGGGGGGGAATGGACAGGGGTAAGTCAGTGTCTCTGTACTCACGGTTTTGAGTGGAGTTCCCCACACTGCTGGAGGTGGGAATAGTTCCGTTGTGAACTGGAGTAGGGGAAGTCCCTTTGGGGGCTGGAGTAGGGGAATTCCCGTTGTTAACTGGAGTAGGGGAAGTTCCCTTGGGAGTTGGAGTGGGAGTTGCCGTGGTGCTAACTGAGAATTCAGTAGATCTGTTATTCAAGACGGGTGGAATTGGGGAATTTGCTCGAGTCGCATTTGAAGAGTTGGGCGCCATTGTTACAGTGTTGGCCTTCGGAGAGGTCATTGCTTCCCTACTAGTGGGTTGAGATGTATCTGTCTTGAGGGTGGTCGGCTGCAATGAGGTCAAAGCATTGATGCCATTCGCGCTGTGAGTGGAAGGAACCGGAGCCAAGGAAGTATTGTGGTTGTTGATGTTGTTGTTGTTGTTTGGAGCCGTTGTCATGGAGACGGTGGAACTGGTCAAGGGTTGGACAGGCGATGTTAGGGACGAATTAGTCGCACTCTGTCCAGATTTGCTTGTTTCTGCAGGTAGCGAGGGTTGCACGGCAGCATTCTTGGCGCTTGACTGAGCAGACGATGTTGGAGTCATGTTCCGTGACCCGCTGCTGCCGGAAGACCCCCCTGAGGTGGCAGACATAGGACCATTGCCTGAAGGCTGGTTAGTTGTACCAGACTGCGAGCCCACGTGGTCGCTGACTACCAACAGCACCACCAGGACCACAACCCAAAACATGGAAGACGTCATGACTTACGAATAGGTGTCGACAATGACGGATCAGATGTGCCGGGAGTCTCTCTTGGATGTTCAAGTGTAAAACCCACAGACGCTGTGGAGGGTAGGTGTGATCTGCATCCACAGGACAGCTCGGGAGCCGTTGGGGCAACGCCCTATATCAACGTCAGGCAGTAAAGTGCGGCAAACAGTCTTTCTTCTGGGCGTACCACAAACGAAATGTGCACAGGTGTGTCACATGTTGTAATACACAGACACCTTTGTCGGGATCCCTGTGTTCACATCAAACGGGAAGCATTCCCAAAGTGGTAGCCCACTCTATTCCTTCCCAGCACTCCTTTTTGTCACTCTTGTTCTTTTTTCGCCACCGGAAGTTGAGCAGAGAGAGCTCCTGGTCGAGGTGACCGAATAACCCGGCCTGGACAAGGGTTAGCTGACCTTGCAGCACGTGACCACCAGACGTCGCTACTGTTCGAGCAGTCCAATGGTCGAATGGTGATTCCAGCCGTTAATGAAGTCAGAGACAGGAGAGAGGCGGGGTGAAAGACACTGCGACTGCCTGCTTTGACTCACCTGGTCGCCCAGAGCTGGTGGCGACACTTTATCTGTCAAAACTATTTCGACAGCCCAGGGCTTGGTCCACTCGCTATCTGGCTGATAAGGCAGAGACTGGGCCTGATCAACAGGTAAACAGGTGGGGGTGTCAGGTTGGTCTAGGCAATAAAGGTCATAAACATGCAAAAATGTTCCCCCGACTAAAATGTCCAGACGTTAGATGCGGGGCGCATCAGGTGTGATTGTGGGAGAAATGGCGAGGCACAGTGCCCAAGGCTGGGATGGGGGGTTGGAATGTGCGACAGGTGCCGAGCCGCGGCCCCAACGTATTGGTAGGAACTGCGTTAACAGTTCAACGACGGAGGACTCTGGCACCGGGAACTACAGTGTTTCCTTGAAGCAGTCTCGCCATCTCAGCCGCACCCAACA
>JAWQFJ010008183.1:0-12500 GCA_034096865.1 Theodoxus fluviatilis | reverse complement strand
ATAATAATAATAATAATACAGACTACTTATACGCCCATACCTTCCCTAATAGGCAAGCTCATGGCGTTTACAATGAAAAGTCTACATTCATACAAAGCATTCCAACACTCGCACACTGTACAGTTGAAACAAAAAAGAGTTAAATATAATACAACTACTTAGTAGGAAAAGATAACTCTGTTTGACTCGATCTTGAGTTGGCCATTCCACCAACTGATTTTGAGGGGGAAGGTTTTCGAGTTTACGACCTACATAAATCACTTTTTTTTCAAACCTCGATTCTGAAAATTTGATACATTCAATCGAACCTAACTTCCAGTAAGTGTGCAAAATTTCAACGAAATCCGTCTAGTAGTTTTTGAGATATCAGCCGTTAAGTCGGGACAGAGAGACAGATGATACAGATAAAATTACGTCACGTTATTGATGACGTCACACATTTTCCATTTCACCATTCCATCAATTGAAATTTTAGGGAGGTGCTTTTGAGTTTACGACCTTATAAAACCACTTTCTTTTCAAACCTCGATTCTGAAAATTTGATACATTCAATCGGACCTAACTTCCAGTAAGTGTGCAAAATGTCAACGAAATCCGTCCAGTAGTTTTTGAGATATCAGCCGTTAAGTCGGGACAGACAGACAGACAGACAGACAGACAGACAGACAGACAGACAGACAGACAGACAGACAGACAGACAGACAGACAGACAGACAGACAGACAGAGAGACAGACACACAGACAGACAGACACACAGACACACAGACAGACAGACACACAGACAGACAGATAAAGTCTGTAGGACCTCCAGTAAACCTGGAGGGATAAAATTTCTCTGTTTGGTCGTAATTTCGAAGCGAGATGACAAATATACTCCAAAATGTAATGGATATTTCCTCAGGTAAAACCCGGAGCTTTCACCACAGTTAATCACTATTTGTTTTGAACTTTTGGGGTAATTTTGCTGAATAACTAACGAAGTAATTGACGAACCGAAGGTGAAATATATTCCCCTTGGTGGAGGTAATGGGACAATATGCTAGATTTACATTGTAAAAAAGCAAATAAATGTATAGAATAACAATCAAATCAAATCAAATCAAATCAAATCAAATCAAATCACATCACATCACATCACATCACATCACATCACATCACAACACATCACACCACACCACATCACATCACAACACACCACACCACACCACAACACACCACAACACAACACATTACATCACATCACATCACATCACAGCACAGCACATCACATCACATCACAGCACATCACATCACATCACAGCACATCACATCACATCACATCACAACACAACACATTACATCACATCACATCACATCACATCACATCACATCAATGAATACATTTCTCCTGTACTACGAAGGAAAGAAAAGGGAGTGCTGTAAGGGCTGGGGAAGGTTGCACGCCATTCAGGTCTGCAGACGTGCGGACCAATGCAGACAGAGGTACTACCGCTCTATCTGTCCCCCGGGAGCTGCAACCGCGACAAAAAGGCAGGGCGAAGGAAAGGCAAGGAGGGGCAGGGTTGTGGGCTGACCTAGGACGAGGGCGGTTCTGGGTCGTAGACGTGTAAACCAAAACTAGTTGCTGAGGTATTAAACCAATGGAACTCACTCATCTCATTTTCAAGTTCCCCCTGTACTGCATGGATGACCTCTCAGTTTTGCCCTCTGCGGCCGAGTGGTCAGCACGCTTGACTTGCAGTCGAGTGGTCAGCGCGCTTGACTTGCAGTCGAGTGGTCAGCACGCTTGACTTGCAGTCGAGTGGTCAGCACGCTTGACTTGCAGTCGAGTGGTCAGCGCGCTTGACTTGCAGTCCAGTGGTCAGCGCGCTAGACTTGCAGTCGAGTGGTCAGCACGCTTGACTTGCAGTCCAGTGGTCAGTGCGCTAGACTTGCAGTCCAGTGGTCAGCGCGCTTGACTTGCAGTCCAGTGGTCAGCGCGCTTGACTTGCAGTCCAGTGGTCAGCACGCTTGACTTGCAGTCGAGTGGTCAGCGCGCTTGACTTGCAGTCGAGTGGTCAGCGCGCTTGACTTGCAGTCGAGTGGTCAGCGCGCTTGACTTGCAGTCGCTTGCGACTTGTGGGTGCGGTGTTCCAAACCCTGCATATCCCGGGGTTGCTTCCTTGAGCAAGACGCTTGTTTTATCTTCACTCCACCCAGGAGTAAAACCGGGTATCTGTGAGGACAGCGATGGCACACTGTAGTACGATCAACACTTGTACGCGGCCCTGAGCCAGCATCGGGTTGGAATATTCCCCAGGAAGTGGAGTTGGTGATGGCACACGGTAGTACGATCAACACTTGTACGCGGCCCTGAGCCAGCATCGGGTTGGAATATTCCCCAGGAAGTGGAGTTGGTGATGGCACACTGTAGTACGATCAACACTTGTACGCGGCCCTGAGCCAGCATCGGGTTGGAATATTCCCCAGGAAGTGGAGTTGGTGATGGCACACGGTAGTACGATCAACACTTGTACGCGGCCCTGAGCCAGCATCGGGTTGGAATATTCCCCAGGAAGTGGAGTTGGTGATGGCACACTGTAGTACGATCAACACTTGTACGCGGCCCTGAGCCAGCATCGGGTTGGAATATTCCCCAGGAAGTGGAGTTGGTGATGGCACACGGTAGTACGATCAACACTTGTACGCGGCCCTGAGCCAGCATCGGGTTGGAATATTCCCCAGGAAGTGGAGTTGGTGATGGCACACTGTAGTACGATCAACTCTTGTACGCGGCCCTGAGCCAGCATCGGGTTGGAATATTCCCCAGGAAGTGGAGTTGGTGATGGCACACTGTAGTACGATCAACTCTTGTACGCGGCCCTGAGCCAGCATCGGGTTGGAATATTCCCCAGGAAGTGGAGTTGGTGATGGCACACTGTAGTACGATCAACACTTGTACGCGGCCCTGAGCCAGCATCGGGTTGGAATATTCCCCAGGAAGTGGAGTTGGTGATGGCACACTGTAGTACGATCAACACTTGTACGCGGCCCTGAGCCAGCATCGGGTTGGAATATTCCCCAGGAAGTGGAGTTGGTGATGGCACACGGTAGTACGATCAACACTTGTACGCGGCCCTGAGCCAGCATCGGGTTGGAATATTCCCCAGGAAGTGGAGTTGGTGATGTAGTGCAGCCTGGTTGCACACTCCCCAGGAAGTGGAGTTGGTGATGTAGTGCAGCCTGGTTGCACACTCCCCAGGAAGTGGAGTTGGTGATGTAGTGCAGCCTGGTTGCACACTCCCCAGGAAGTGGAGTTGGTGATGTAGTGCAGCCTGGTTGCACACTCCCCAGGAAGTGGAGTTGGTGATGGCACCGAAAGATGCGTCTTATCTGTCTGTTGTTGGATTTGTCGTCATTTGCCAGTGAAGGATTGATCAAGCGGCCCAGTGATCAGGGGCTAAAGTGTAAAGATCTTTGAGACCTAGACATGGTTGATACGTCGCTATATAAAACCAAGTCTTCTTTACTCCATCACGAAGCTACCCTCTATTTGACGCAATAAAGAATATGTGGAACAAGTTCTTGCCATACCCATGTGGCTTAAAACATTCTCAGCATTTTTTTCGAAGAAGAAACCCTTTAATATTGAATGCTGCGAACCAAGAACAGTTTCCCTGACTCATGCAGACAGCAAAGAAATTTCGTCAGCACTGCCATCACCTGCTGGAGTTAACGTCTTGTAGGTGAATCTCAGCGAGCCACGAAACCTGTAGGTTGGGGGTGAGAATAGACCCCCTGTAGGTTGGGGGTGAGAATAGACCCCCTGTAGGTTGGGGGTGAGAATAGACCCCCTGTAGGTGTTGGGGGTGAGAATAGACCCACCGCGTCTCCCTACGCGAATCGTAAGAGGCGAAATACATATGGACATCGTGACTTCATCTCCGCTTACTCTAAATATAGTATTTGATATATTCATACTTAACGGCCTGACATAGATTGCTAAGGGTGATAGGCAGTAAAACTCCATCCATCCATACATCCATCCATCCATCCCCCCCACCCACCTATCCACCCACCCAACCACCCACCCACCCACCCACCCATCTATCCATCCACCCACTCATTCACCCATCCATCCATCCATCCATCATCCATCCATCCACCCATTCATCCATCCATCCATCCACCCATCCACCCATCCATCCACCATCCATCCATCCATCCATCCATCCATCCATCCATCCATCCATCCATCCATCCACCCAATCATCCACCCATCCATCCATCCATTCATCCACCCATCCATCCCATCCACCCAACCATCCATCCACCCATCCATCCATCCATCCACCCACCCACCATCCACCCACGCACCCATCTGTCCATGCATCCTACCACCCACCCACCCACCCACCCATCCATCCATCCATCCATCCACCCACCCACCCACCTAAATCCATCCACCCATTCATCCACCCGTCCACCCATCCACCCACCAATCCATCCATCCATTCATCCACCCACCCATCCATCCATCCATCATCTATCCATCCATCCATCCATTTATTTATTTAACTATTTTTTCATCCATCCATCGATCTATTTATTTATTCATACATCCGTCATCCATTCATTCATCCAATATATTTATTTATATATTCATCCATTCTTACATCCATCCAGTCACCTTTTTTTAATTCCTTCATTCGTTCGTTCATTCATTACCTCCGTCAATGAAGTTATCTTTTTCTGTCGGTTAGATGATCGTTCATTAATTCCCTAGTTCGTTTGTTATTCGGCAAAGCAACTGTAAAAAGTTCAAATCGGACTTTGGTACGAGGTGAGAGTTTTTCGTTCATTTGTTCATCCATTCATTTATTCATTTGCTATCCATCCAACCAATCATCCATCCATTCGTTCATACGTTTATTCTTTGAGCAAGTGGAGACCATAACAGCGCCATCACTGTGACTCAAATCTGAAGCGCCTTGAGCATGCTGCCAGCATGGATACGTGCGCTATACAAGTAGACATCATCATCATCATCATCATCAAGGGCACTCGTGTCCTAGCTCAGACATCACGTGGTGTCCTCTCGTCCTTGTGGCGTTCACTGCGCCATGTGAATCAGTTTAGCACGCGTCGTGAACAGGCTATACGTGTCATGGGTCTGCAACAAACAAGCTCTTCACTTATTCTAAAATTAGTATCTGGCCATCAAGTTTGACAGTGGTACGGGGAAGAATGTGCAAGAAAGTTTGTGCAGAGTTCAAACTCCGATCTTGGTTGACATGGCGATTGAAGAGGTTAGTTACTCTCTGTTAACAGATCGACGGAAACATACTAAGTTTAAGTGTGCATATCATTAATTTTTATATCATACACACGCTCCTCAAACGGAAATTTGGTTTGAGGGTAAGGAAAATCCTCCGCGAATCGTAAAAGTGGATTAACTACGAAACTCGAGAGTTAACTAGATCTCACTCCTACCAGCTCTGGTAATTTTATAGTCATGGGCATTAGATAGCCCACAAAACATGATAGACCGCAAACCTCCATTCATTCATTCGTTCATTCATTCATTCATTCAAGATGTAGATAAGTTGGAAGGGAAATTCCTGTTGATACCTTTTGTTTTTGCTTAGGCACGTCGTAGACGTTGAACCAAAGCTAACGCAGTCATACAGAGGGGTAGGTGCATCGTAGATGTTCATCAAGTATTATTCACACAGACAGAATTACACGCATGGACAGATTTACGACACAGAGTTGCAGCCAGTATAATATTGTCAATATATTGTAATAAACCAAGATTCTTCCCGTCCCAGGGATAGAACCACGGCACTGCACCTCGCACATCGTCCAACCCCAAAGCATGCTCGCCCATCTCCGCCTGTCGAAAGACATGGTTTCAACAAGGAAGTGGAGGCTGAAGGGCTGTACACGTGTACTCATGCAAGAGGGGAGAGCACTGGGGGATGAGCTGCCAGGAACTGTGGTCGAGTGGTCAGCGCGCTGGACCTGCAGTCGCTTGCGGCTGATGGGTGCAGTGTTCAAAGCTGCCCGGATTCTGGAGTTGCATACCATGAGCAAGGTGCTTTACTCACATTGCTTCTCCCCACCCAGGAGTGAAACGGGTACCTGTGAGGGCAGGGATGGAAGACTGTGAGAGATAACTTTGGCGCGTTCATCCGCAGCCTGGTCGCATGCTCCCCAAGGAGTTGAGATAGTGTTGGGGTGATAAAAAGAGGCAGCCAGATGACCATGTGGTAATTGTGTGCAGTTTGAGCATCCATCAATGGGTGGCAAGTCGCAATATAAAAAGAGCACCTTTACCATTTTAAGTGTACATAAATTGAAAGGGAAGGGAAGTTCCTTTCAATGACGGGTGAGGCTGCCAGGAACTGGTGTACATTGTAGATAAGATGGAGAGGTAGGGAAGTCCCTGTAAATGACAATAACTTCCCTTCCCTTCCAACTTATCTACAATGTATACCAGTTCCTGGCAGCCCACCCCCAGTGCTCTCCCCTCTTGCATGAGTACACGGTCAGCCCCTCAGCCTCTACTCGCTTGTTGAAACCATCTTTTGACAGGCGGAGATGGGCGAGCATGCTTTGGGGTTGGACGATGTGCGAGGCGCAGTGCCGTGGTTTTAGCCCTGGGACGGGAAGAATCTGGGTTTATTACAATATTATTCAAAATGGATAGATAGATACAGAGGGGATACTCCATGGTCATCAATCCAATCACAGATAAGAGAACCAAATTGGGGGAGATTTTAGTAACTTAAGTGCGGCTCGACCTATCGGAAAAGAGGTAACGCACTGACTGTTCCGAAAATGGAATGCTTCGAATAGATAAGTCAAGGATACGACTGGTTCACCCACTCCACTCGCCAAGCATACTCGTTGCGTCACTGCCGAGGACTTAGAGGCGTGAAAGCTCAGGAAGGAAGCACAGGATGACGTTTCGCTAGAGTGAGCCACGAACGGAAAGAGGACGAGGAAAGAGAGAGAGAGAGTCACTGCCCTCCAAGCCCCTCTCCTGCGCTCTCTGTGCCGCGCAGCGTGCAGGAATCACGTGACCTCCGCGTGGGCGACAAGGATGTCATTTAGTGATCGTCCGAGGCATTGTTCGGAACGGCTGTGTTCGCGACAGTCACATCCAGTCACACGACCCCTGCTGCCAAGCGCCGCTTCGCCCTGTCGGCTTGCTCCCGGGCGTGTGCCACTGCACCTCACCGTGACAGGATGCTCCCTAGTGCGTGACATTGCTGCCAGGTGCGTGGCACTGCTTCTCATCGTGTGACACACCACTCCTTTGTTCAGGCACTGTGCTCTCTGTGCTCTGCAAAGTGGAACTCTCTGATCTCACACCCAGCGTCCCAGGCTGTGTAGAGGGCTGGCAGCAATGGCGAGGGCAAGAGCGACCCCATGCCGTTTCGTAGTGGTGGCTCTCCTGGCGTGCTGTGTGTCCGCAGCTCTGGGTAAGCGCTCACATCTCTGTCTCCCTGTCTGACGTAATGAGTAAACTGTGTTTTGTGACCTGTCCTAACAGGATAACGAACTAGTGTGTTTGTATTACTTTTGGAATATTTCCACATTTAAAAAGGGGATATACGTTTCTTTGATTCGATATAAGATTGACAGTTGTAGCCCCAAGTCTGAAAGCACAGTCGCAAACAAAAGTTGGTGGGAGTTACGGCGATAAATGTGAAACAGAAAATCCGGTTTCGAGTGTGGGGCTCTGTGGCCGAGCGGTGAGAGCGTTTCACTCGTAGTCGCTTGCAGCTGATGGAGGCTGTGTTCTCAGCTTCACAGACCCTAGAGTTGCATCTTGAGGCAAAGCACTTCACCCACAATGCCTCTCCTATCGAGGAGTGAAACAAGTCCCTAGACGCTGCACGTCGGCGACCGAGGGAGAAACTTTTAAAAAATTGTTGTTGAAAAAAGGACAAAATCATCGTCGTTGTCGTCGTCGTCATCATCATCATCATCATCATCATCATCATCATCATCATCATCATCATCATCATCATCATCATCATCATCATCATCATCATCATCATCATCATCATCATTAATCATCATCATCATCATCATCATCATCATCATCATCATCATCATCATCATCATCATCATCATCATTAATCATCATCATCATCATCATCATCATCATCATCATCATCATCATCATCATCATCATCATCATCATCATCATCATCATCATCATTATCATCATCATCATCATCATCATCATCATCATCATCATCATCATCATCATTGTCGTCGTCGTCGTCGCCGCCGCCGTCGACGTCGTCGTCATCATCATCAATATCATCAAGTTCAACAACACCAGTCTCAAAAAGAACTTGTCTGATTCGACAAACTAAAACTGCTTTTTAAAGGTTTTATTTTGCTATTTTGGTCGTTAACGACAAACACAAGGCACCTTGGTGCACAGAGTTTGCGATTATGCCGAAAACTCAAATTCACCCGGAATAAACCGCCGCCATTGTTCTCAGCTGTAGTTCTGAATGGAGCTGCGCGACGTATCCACCATTTCCTCAGAATGTATCACGCCTCCTCTTCCTCTCACTGAAGTGTGGTCTTTATTTGTTACGTAATGTTCATGTGTTACACACAATAAATCTCACAACATCGAGCACAATTTGAGCAAACGCAGGAAGGACTACTTGGGTGTTGGTGGCCCAGTGGAGATGGAGCCAGGAAAGAGAAGGCCTCTCAGCTCTGGTCCTGGTGTGGCTCAGGATGGCCCAGGAGGCCGATGCATGACCCGCACACCCTTGGGCAGTGAAGGTGCTGGAGTGTCTCTGAAAGGACACTGGTCAACAGCCTTGCTTTCCCTGGCTCTGGTGAAATGGATTTGGTGACTGTTTTCAAAAGAAGTGACTGCCCTCTTGATGGAAGCACCCCTAGTGTGATCTGTCCCTGGTGCCAATCTCAAGCTGCATCAAGAATGTGTCACGGAGCCAGAGAATTTCCTTAATACTGTCCTTGAATTTCTTTGGGGGACGTTGTAGTGTGGACCTTACATCACGCTCGACTAGTGAGTAGAGATGCGCAACATAGAGCTTCCTCTATCCAGAAGTGATAGTCGACGCCTTGCTGTTTGTACATGCATATAGCTCCTGCACTTTTGTAACAGAGTTGTTTTCAAACTCGCCTTAACAGCAAACAATATACATGTATACAATCAACGGTGCGAAATGTTAGTTCCATCTTTCGCCCAACTGAGGGAGATTATGAAGCAGAAACAGTCTTCTTATATATCACTAAAACTTTCCGCATGTTGATGCTGATCACTGCATAAATTATTGCATGTATCTTTTCCATTGTCTGTGAGGAAATAACTTGCATCTGGCAAAGCTTTGAAACAGGGAATTAGAGTGTCAGTTTGATGAGAAACATCCCTTCAAGCCGTTAAACTCTGGTTTTCTGCAAAACGCTGCTACATATATGTTTCCCTATTTGTCCTACCCACTCGGCAAAATCTTTAATATTTCTCTCACTGTCCTCCTAAAGACGTCAGTTACTGCATCCTAAGCCAAATGTACATGTGAATATTGAAAAACCCTGTTAGTTAAGTTTCGTCTAATACTTTGGGGGGTTTCCTGTAGTGGTGGTGGTGTCTGAATGAAGGAAAATGGGAAATGACTTGAGCTGAGGTCTTAGAACGTCGAACTAGCGGCAGTGGGAAGCGGCGGATGACGTGTGTATTCGGCGTCTGTTTTGGTGATTCTACATAATCGTTCGATCAGCCAGCACACACAAACAAAATATGCAATGTTTGTCTTGGATTTTTTTTGGGGGGTGGGGGTGGGGGGGGGGGGGAGGAATCTAGATTTCGAAAGCCATAGTCTGTCAGATCTTTTGATCTGCAAAATGAAGACTAAAGATAAGTGTCGTAGATAGCATAGCCGTTTGAGTTTGAGTAGTTTCCTAAGTCATTTTGATGAAACGACCAAGAGGGAATTTCGTGTATTAAATCTAGAAGGCACAGGCTGACCCAGCAGTATTCAATAGTCGTTGATGTATTTACACATGGTGCTTTTCCGCTCCATTGATTCGGGGCCGAGTTTCTGGTTACGGGTCAAGTACAGCGCGTGGACAGGAGGGAGATAGGGGGGCAAAACACCCTGTGGGTTAGGGCAAAGATTATAGGTTACACAAAGATAGTTCATTAGCTCATTGTTGTGAGGATCGAGACACGTTGCGCCCCCAAGCGGGAAGGAATATGGGTGAATCAAGGGAAGTACTCACACCGCTTAGCGACATGTAAATTTGCTTGTTTATCGACGCGTTTCTGATACAGAAAGACAGACAGACAGACAGACACACAGACAGACAGACAGACAGACAGACAGACAGACAGACAGACAGACAGACAGACAGACAGACAGACAGACAGACAGACAGACAGACAGACAGACAGACAGACAGACAGACAGACAGACAGATAGACAGACAGACAGACAGACCAGACCAGACAGAAAGACAGAGACAGAGATATAGTTATGGTGGGGGTAATGGGAACCGCAGTATGATAAAGTACAATGCCAAGACGAAATCATTCATCATGACTATACACTTTCGTGAGATTCAATGTAAAGCGATTCATAATTCCTATCATTCTGAACACAGAGATATAGTATCTCTGAAACAGGTTGGTCACGTGACTTCGGCCCCACATTCCAATGATTTTACCAATCAAAATTCAACATGATCAAAAGACCATTGAGAGTAAAAAGAGACGATTCTATTTCACTCCAATTATTTATCCCGATAGATAAACACAAATTTGGTGTTCTAATAAAACTAATCTGTGAGATTTTCAGGAAATCATTTGAGAACTACTTTTAGCGCGACATGGATAAGATAAAAGCTGATAACAAGAGTTAGATAAAAGTAAAATCAGGTTAATCTACCAACGCACACCCCCACCTCACCCCACCCTCCTTGTTTTTGCTTTCCGGTTACCTTACCACACAATTTTTTAATGCCTAAGCTGTAATAACAACGGCGAGCTGCTTGCATGTTCCCCCACAATTGGTACCCCTGGGGCTGGGGTTTTGGGGCCTGCTCCAGTAGCTCTGCCAGAGGCTCTGCCCCTATCAGACTGGTACAGAGCCGGCTGCATGGCGCATTTTGCGGAGCTAGCTCGCAGTAGCTCTGTCCGAGGGTCTTGCCCCATCAGCTAAGATGGTTACACCCTGGTCTGCTAGGGCTTTTGGGGCCTTGCTGCAGTGAAGCCTCTGCCCAGGAGGCTCTAGCCCCCATCAGACACTGGGTACCCTGGCTGCTGTGGCTTTTCCGGGACCTGCTTCCCGTAGCTCTGCCACGGAGTCTCATGCCCCATTCAGCTGGTCAGCCCTGGCTGCGTTGGGGCTTCTGGGCCCTGCTACCGTAGCTCTGCCGATGGGTCTGCCCCCAATGCAGCTGGTATCCCCGGTGCTGCTGTGGGCTTTTTGTGGCCCTGCTTCCAGTAGTAATCTGCCTATACGCAGGTCCGTCCCCCAACCAAGCATGAGTACTCTACTCCGGCTGCTGGGCTGTTGGCGTGCGCGGCTCCCGTTATGCTCTGCCTAATGAGGCTTAGGGGGCCAGGGGGGCATTGTCGGGGGGGCGGGGGAGGCACAGATGTCAGGATTAATTAAGATTTTAACCAAGCATTCTACCTATTACCCTGGGAAGGTTCCAACTCCACACCCATGCATGCACACGAACCTGGGTTGCCCAAGCACGTGCTATCCCATCCCTACGCGACATCACTAACACAATAATTTTACGAGTGTCTCCTCTACACCCGATTTACATGATTTTAATGAGCTTGTTGCCGAGGCAACACAACACACACAAGTATGCGCTGATGGAGTACAGTGATATCTAGTTAGTACATGTGTGACTTTTATGTCTTCTCTGTAACTAGGTGGCATTGCTGAGAAAGTCTCAAAGAAGATCTTCACCACGAGAACAAGGACTTATCATTTCCAGGTGCGTCCACAGTGCCCTCTACCCGAGAGAGATGCTCTCCATGATGTGCCACAGCAGAAGGAGTATCTTAGTCAAAGTGAGATTTAGGTTGTTTTTATCTCCTTCACAAGTTCCGCTCAACTTGTCCGTTTGGAATAAATTTTGAGATCACTGTATCACTATGTTGATAGCTATTAGTTTGGACCCTGTGGGCCAAAAGTGTTCGAGGGACTTGTTCTGGAGTAGCTTGCTAGCTAGAGGCTGCAGCATGCAAGAACTGCACGGATCCGGGGCGTCACAGCCTTCAGGGAGGTGCTTAAACTCACATTACTTAATTTTAACACACCTTGGAGTCAAATCAGGCTATCAGGGGAACGGCGAGCCGCAATGGAGGCACAACTGATTTATCGGCCCTAGTATTCGGGCCATGAGCACAGCACCCTGGTTGGAATTGTGGCTGGTTTACCTGTGTGCATCCTAATGTGTTAATTAATCGGCTGTTTCGGTGCTGGTTCTCATGTAGA
>JAWQFJ010008182.1:0-12500 GCA_034096865.1 Theodoxus fluviatilis | reverse complement strand
TTTTAAGTAACGGATTACAATGCATAGCCACAAACGCATTCCCGTCCAATAGCAAAACTGTGTATTTTCGAATATTTTGAATTCCATATATTTACATATAATTCCACAACACCATCGTCGCATCTTGAGCTACGATGAAATAACATTGAGAGCATGAGATCATGTAGTTTTCTTTTTGTGTAGCATTGCCACACATCTGAGTAGATTGCAGGTACTACGCTTGTTATTATCATTCTTACACGTTTTTCTTTCAATGATTCAGACAAATATTTACAAAAACGAAGTCAGTTCTACTGCATTTCTTATAACTGCTCACTAATTTACGAGTAGAATGTTTCGTCTGAATGCAGTCACTCCACGAGGATTAGTTTCATGCTGAAACACGAGGTCGCAATGTGACATCTCACACTTCATCGACTGAAGCAATAGTTGTGCTTCAAACTCATCTTTATTGATCTAATTCCTCGTTCTCTGTTATCTCAGACGCGAGCTTTCTTCTTCACTGGAGTTATGACGGAAGACAAAAGAAATAAATGAGTTAAGTGAGTAAGGAATGTTTGCTATGATGTCTTGGAAAATCGATCTGGAATTTTGCAAGTGGATTGGCATCAAACTTTGTCTACATGCTTAAGGTGAATCAAAATCAACTTGTCGCAAGTATGTTATGCCAGGTTTATGAATGAGGTCAGATGCTATTTTCTGCACCGTCTTTGATGGTTAATGCAGATTCACGGACAAGGAGTAAAGCACATCGACAAACTCCTTTTCACAGCAACGACATTCATCGCATGCACCTAAACAAACCCCGAAACTCTTTAAAAAAAAACAAGCAAACAAAAACTCACTTTCACCGTCACATACTACATTCCAATGAATCTTGAACATAACTGCTAATTAATATTTCCATTTTAAAAAGTTGTCTTGACTTTCATTTTGAGCAGCCGGTTTTAGTAACATATGGGTCAGATGTTGGCCAAAGAGGAAATACAATAATAAGAATGTGCTGAAAACATTCATTTCATTAAGTTATTAATTGTTCATTAATGACATATACTCTCTAAATCATCTGAAGATTACATTTGCATATCTAAACATCATCCTTTGTTCACGCCGTCATTTTGCCAAGGTGATGTGGATGGGGTGTCAAGGACAAAAACTGTGGAAATCATTGGGGGTATATGCGTCACGGGTGTTTGAATATTCATGACTTGAAATACTCTTTTTTTATGGTTACGTCATCGCACATGGGTTTGCTCAATTTCAAAGAAAAATCTTGATTATGTGGCCTCTAACTTACAAGTATTCCTAGACTAGGAAGAAAAGTCGCCGAAACCAGTTCTGCAGCAAAGTTTCTTTTTCCATAACAAAGTAAAAACTATAAACGCTTTTAGACATTTCCATGTAATCATAAGCAACGGCGTAAGTTGATGTATCTCTCACGACGAAATGGCTTATACGCTGCAGAGCGCTATTCATTGGCAACAGTTTACCGTGTCGAACCATGCTCGTGTGCGACAGACATTAATTCACGGTATTCGTGAAGTAAAACGAACGATTTCATAAATATAAGAGAAATTAAAAAGGTCACTTATGTATTAACACAAAATTGGCAAATTTCTATCACTTTATGAAGCGCTGGCACAGAGTAAAACCACACGGTGAAAACAGTATTGAACGAGTGCCTGGATTGAAAGTTCCATTTCTTGATAGAAGATGATGTGTGGAAATAAGTTAAACCGTAACGCATGGTTTTCAAGTGCATAACAGCCGGATAACAACCTGCCGTCTTTGCGACACTTCCGCATCACCCTCTGTTTGTATCATGTTCTGTCTCCAACAGGAGGTCAGCAGCACCAGTGAATCAATGGCAGTCAACGAGGCAGGCACGAAGCAGCTTAGAACTCTGAAGCAGTGCTGATCGCTGGGTAATACGATGACAACAAGGGCGAGAAATCTCCAAGCAGGATTGCCTCAGCTTCCGTCCCAGCGACCCTTACTCACCCGACCCTCGCTCCAGCCTCTTGAACCACTTAGTTTCTTAGTGATCGGTTTAGCCTGTCGCCAATGACAGCCAGGGGCAGGTAACTCAATGTTCAACCTGTACTGAAAGGGTCGTGAGGTTGAGCGCTCTCTAGAATTGGAGTTTAACGAGGTGAAAGTGCAGCGAAGCGAGGCTAGCAACACGGCGTCTTTGTCACGTGACGACCAGGGAAGCAGACGAGATGTGGAGGAGAAAATGGATGAAAGCGTCTTTCAGGTCAGTGGTTTTTGTACGTGGAAAGACTTTCTAGCGGTGGACTCCTAGATTTCAAACTGGGGCACGTTGATTTAAAAACACAATCTATGTATCAGTCAAAGCCCAAAAAGGATATGGTGGTTTAAAGCACCGATGAATTCATGGGCAAATTATTTAAAAAAAAACACGGTGTCGATATGATAGAACAACATAGAGTATTGTTAAAGATGAGGCACGTCAGCACGATATAAGGACAATATCGTAATGCCCATAGATCAGGTCCTTTAGAATATCTGTCCGTTCTGTGTGGAGCATCCTCATTCTGTGTGGAGCCACCTCATTCTGTGTGGAGCCTCCTCATTCTGTGTGGAGCATCCTCATTCTGTGTGGAGCCTCCTCATTCTGTGTGGAGCATCCTCATTCTGTGTGGAGCATCCTCATTCTGTGTGGAGCTTCCTCATTCTGTGTGGAACTTCCTCATTCTGTGTGGAACTTCCTCATTTTGTGTGGAGCATCCTCATTCTGTGTGGAGCATCCTCATTCTGTGTGGAGCATCCTCATTCTGTGTGGAGCATCCTCATTCTGTGTGGAGCCTCCTCATTCTGTGTGGAGCCTCCTCATTCTGTGTGGAGCCTCCTCATTCTGTGTGGAGCATCCTCATTCTGTGTGGAGCATCCTCATTCTGTGTGGAGCATCCTCATTCTGTGTGGAGCCTCCTCATTCTGTGTGGAGCCTCCTCATTCTGTGTGGAGCCTCCTCATTCTGTGTGGAGCCTCCTCATTCTGTGTGGAGCCTCCGCGTTCTGTGTGGAGCATCCTCATTCTGTGTGGAGCATCCTCATTCTGTGTGGAGCCTCCTCATTCTGTGTGGAGCCTCCTCATTCTGTGTGGAGCATCCTCATTCTGTGTGGAGCATCCTCATTCTGTGTGGAGCATCCTCATTCTGTGTGGAGCATCCTCATTCTGTGTGGAGCATCCTCATTCTGTGTGAAGCATCCTCATTCTGTGTGGAGCATCCTCATTCTGTGTGGAGCATCCTCATTCTGTGTGGAGCCTCCTCATTCTGTGTGAAGCATCCTCATTCTGTGTGGAACCTCCTCATTCTGTGTGGAGCCTCCTCATTCTGTGTGGAGCATCCTCATTCTGTGTGGAGCATCCTCATTCTGTGTGGAGCCTCCTCATTCTGTGTGGAGCCTCCTCATTCTGTGTGGAGCCTCCTCATTCTGTGTGGAGCCACCTCATTCTGTGTGGAGCCTCCTCAGTCTGTGTGGAGCCTCCTCATTCTGTGTGGAGCATCCTCATTCTGTGTGGAGCCTCCTCATTCTGTGTGGAGCCTCCTCATTCTGTGTGGAGCCTCCTCATTCTGTGTGGAGCCTCCTCATTCTGTGTGGAGCATCCTCATTCTGTGTGGAGCCTCCTCATTCTGTGTGGAGCATCCTTATTCTGTGTGGAGCCTCCTCATTCTGTGTGGAGCCTCCTCATTCTGTGTGGAGCCTCCTCATTCTGTGTGGAGCCTCCTCATTCTGTGTGGAGCCTCCTCATTCTGTGTGGAGCCTCCTCATTCTGTGTGGAGCCTCCTCATTCTGTGTGGAGCCTCCTCATTCTGTGTGGAGCATCCTCATTCTGTGTGGAGCCTCCTCATTCTGTGTGGAGCCTCCTCATTATGTGTGGAGCCTCCTCATTCTGTGTGGAGCATCCTCATTCTGTGTGGAGCATCCTCATTCTGTGTGGAGCATCCTCATTCTGTGTGGAGCATCCTCATTCTGTGTGGAGCATCCTCATGTTGAAAAGTACCGGTCAGTCATACCGAGCATGAAAACATAAATCGCCTCACATTACTGCCAATATTGAAACTGAAATAATGTCCTTGCGTATCTTTTAAATGAAGCTTAAACACGTACCATTCTTTGTTTACTTTACACGATTAATGTAAGCTTGACAAAGTGTGTAAGATAGTTTTGAAGACGTCATCGACAGTATTGCAGTAAATGCTTTACATGTACGTTAACACGTCATCATTGGCTTCTAAAGTTCTCGGATATCTTATTTTTTTATAGACCAGACAGCACACAAATCCAGATGATCGCTCCGTGTCATGAAAATAGCCCTGTACGTAACGACACTGCAGACCAACATCGTCCACTCTGGGACTATCACAAATACGTCTTTGTCTTCAGCTGTGGACGAGTGATGTAACCACAGACCCCGTCGCCGTCGAGCTGATGGGGACGTGATTCAAGCAAGTAGCAAGCCCTCCTCTCTATCCCCAGACCTGACTTCTACGCTGTGATGCCCGAATTCTCTTCTCTCTACTACTGCTCGCTAATTAATCTGCCTGGAAGAAGTCCAGCACCCCTGACGGCAAACATGGCCCCAGGCTGACCTTTTTTCTTTGAGGACGGAGATCTCCATTTCAGTAAAAGCCTTGGAACAAGTCATTTCAATTAGGGACTTTGGCCGCTTTGGTCTTTTCTGCAGGTCTGAGGCGCCGGGCTGGGGTTTTCCAGGATTTCTGGGGGCTGGGGCTTGGTCTGGGGAGGAGCCCCAACGCTGAGAACAATGGCGTCTTGAAGACGGAAGGGTCTTCCACGATGGCCGCGGTTCCTGGCGCGTGAGGCGTGTGTGTGAGCAGCGGCGAGGGATGGCAGGGGGCCAAATGTCCCGACATACTTCATCCCCTTCATCAACATTCACGCTCACGCCAGCCAATTCATTAGGTGAGCATTAATTTAAAACTCAATCCCTCTTAGTTAACATTTTTGCCCGGCGACGGGTCCCAGTCGTCCTTGGTGCCATATGGCAGCCAGAGCGGGTCTGCGTGCTTTGAGGGCCGTGTTCTTCTACAGCCCCGGTTCCATCGTTTCTGCACCCCTCTCCCCTACCCCCTTCCCCTCTCCCTTTTTTCATTGTACCCCCTCAGTTCTCCCTCCCACCTTACTCTGTCCTTGCCTCCTCTACCCCTTGTCCCCTTACCCCTGTCCCCCCTTCCCCTTTCTATATCACCGTGCTTCCTCCTGCTTTCTTCTCTTCTTCCTTTCTTCCCCACCTCCCCTCTCCGCATGTTCAACTATTTCTCCCTGAACGGGACAAGAGGCCGTATTTCGGATCTGTCGGGAACATGTGTTTCGCCTGAAAGCGTGAAAGGCCCTTGCCACAATGACCTCCCTTCCTCCAAACGCTAAGTTCGGTCGGCTGCGGTTTCCGTCATCTGTAACCATTCGCAGGGACCGAGGCAGAGACGGTTTTCAAATCTGGACGGAATTAGAGTATGAAAAGACCAACAAAGAAGGGCGGCGATGAAAAAAGAACCCGTCGCCCACGGGGCAACAATTGCGTAAAAGGAGGAGTCTTTCGTGGCGACGGGCCTGGCTGCTACGGGGACAAAACCAGGTGCTTGCCCCACGCAAGGTAGACTGCCACGACCCACGTGGCTCCGCTCAAAGGAGTATTATGATTCAATTTCTCATGTGATTGATACGGCCTCTTGAAGGGAACGAGACGAGGAGCACAGGAGGAGAGAAGCAAGAGGGAGTAGAGTGTGTGTGTTGTAGGCTTGGACTTAGCTGGAGTAGAGTTGGTGTCGTACTGAGGGGAAGAGAGAGGATAGCTGAAACGATAGGTGTTATGGGTGGAAAGTGGAACTTGATACTAGTAGGGGTAAAATGTTAGGGGTAGAGGGTAGAGTAGAAGTGGAGCAAGGCTTAGCACTAGTGAGTGATGAATGAATGAATGAATGCGGTTTTACGGACTGTTAGCCTTGAGAAGCTATGTAAGGCCACTAACGGTTAGAATAAGAACGAGGCAAGTCTCAATTTCTCGAGTTATTCGCCTTGTACGAATCGCGCACGGAGACGCAGCGGGTCTGTTCTTACCCCCAACCCACAGTGGGTCTGTTCTTACCCCCAACCCACAGTGGGTATGTTCTTACCCCCAACCCACAGTGGGTATGTTCTTACCCCCAACCACAGGGGAACTAGGGAGTGGAGCTTCAGTAGTATTAGAGGGTAAAAGACAACGGTGGAAGGGGGGTCAGGTTATGGCGAGAGAAAAGGACTGGACTGTGGAAAGGGGTCGATGATTGTGAAGAGTTAGGCAAGGTTAAACATTGAGGAGTAGCACTGGGTAGAATTAGGGGATGGCGAATAGGAACGAGAGCTAAGGTTAGCACGAGGAAATAATGGCTTGGGTTGTTTTAAGAGGTTGAAGATGGGTTGTGGAAAAGGGGTAAGGGTTAGTGATGAGGATTAGAGCGTTGTAGTAGTCAAGGATAGATGGTAAGTTAGAATACTTATTAGAACTTGGACATAGAGCTAGGTAATGGTAAGGATTGGATAATAGTGTAGTGGTGGATATAGGGGTAAGGGGCTGGAGGGGATTGTGGCTGAAGAGTACGGCTATGGTGATGGAAGGGGATAGAGGGGATTGTGGCTGAAGAGTACGGCTAAGGTGATGGAAGGGGATAGAGGGGATTGTGGCTGAAGAGTACGGCTATGGTGATGGAAGGGGATAGAGGGGATTGTGGCTAAAGAGTACGGCTATGGTGATGGAAGGGGATAGAGGGGATTGTGGCTAAAGAGTACGGCTATGGTGGTGGAAGGGGATAGAGGGGATTGTGGCTAAAGAGTACGGCTATGGTGATGGAAGGGGATAGAGGGGATTGTGGCTAAAGAGTACGGCTATGGTGATGGAAGGGGATAGAGGGGATTGTGGCTAAAGAGTACGGCTATGGTGATGGAAGGGGATAGAGGGGATTGTGGCTAAAAGAGTACGGCTATGGTGATGGAAGGGGATAGAGGGGATTGTGGCTGAAGAGTACGGCTAAGGTGATGGAAGGGGATAGAGGGGATTGTGGCTGAAGAGTACGGCTATGGTGATGGAAGGGGATAGAGGGGATTGTGGCTAAAGAGTACGGCTATGGTGATGGAAGGGGATAGAGGGGATTGTGGCTGAAGAGTACGGCTAAGGTGATGGAAGGGGATAGAGGGGATTGTGGCTGAAGAGTACGGCTATGGTGATGGAAGGGGATAGAGGGGATTGTGGCTGAAGAGTACGGCTATGGTGATGGAAGGGGATAGAGGGGATTGTGGCTGAAGAGTACGGCTAAGGTGATGGAAGGGGATAGAGGGGATTGTGGCTGAAGAGTACGGATAAGGTGATGGAAGGGGATAGAGGGGATTGTGGCTGAAGAGTACGGCTATGGTGATGGAAGGGGATAGAGGGGATTGTGGCTAAAGAGTACGGCTAAGGTGATGGAAGGGGCTGGAGGGGATTGTGGCTAAAGAGTACGGCTAAGGTGATGGAAGGGGCTGGAGGGGATTGTGGCTAAAGAGTACGGCTAAGGTGATGGAAGGGGATAGAGGGGATTGTGGCTGAAGAGTACGGCTATGGTGATGGAAGGGGATAGAGGGGATTGTGGCTAAAGAGTACGGCTATGGTGATGGAAGGGGATAGAGGGGAATGTGGCTAAAGAGTACGGCTATGGTGATGGAAGGGGATAGAGGGGATTGTGGCTGAAGAGTACGGCTATGGTGATGGAAGGGGATAGAGGGGATTGTGGCTGAAGAGTACGGCTATGGTGATGGAAGGGGATAGAGGGGATTGTGGCTGAAGAGTACGGCTATGGTGATGGAAGGGGATGGAGGGGATTGTGGCTAAAGAGTACGGCTATGGTGATGGAAGGGGATAGAGGGGATTGTGGCTAAAGAGTACGGCTATGGTGATGGAAGGGGATAGAGGGGAATGTGGCTAAAGAGTACGGCTATGGTGATGGAAGGGGATAGAGGGGATTGTGGCTGAAGAGTACGGCTATGGTGATGGAAGGGGATAGAGGGGATTGTGGCTGAAGAGTACGGCTATGGTGATGGAAGGGGATAGAGGGGATTGTGGCTAAAGAGTACGGCTATGGTGATGGAAGGGGATAGAGGGGATTGTGGCTAAAGAGTACGGCTATGGTGGTGGAAGGGGATAGAGGGGATTGTGGCTAAAGAGTACGGCTATGGTGATGGAAGGGGATAGAGGGGATTGTGGCTAAAGAGTACGGCTATGGTGATGGAAGGGGATAGAGGGGATTGTGGCTAAAGAGTACGGCTATGGTGATGGAAGGGGATAGAGGGGATTGTGGCTAAAGAGTACGGCTATGGTGATGGAAGGGGATAGAGGGGATTGTGGCTGAAGAGTACGGCTAAGGTGATGGAAGGGGATAGAGGGGATTGTGGCTGAAGAGTACGGCTATGGTGATGGAAGGGGATAGAGGGGATTGTGGCTAAAGAGTACGGCTATGGTGATGGAAGGGGATAGAGGGGATTGTGGCTGAAGAGTACGGATAAGGTGATGGAAGGGGATAGAGGGGATTGTGGCTGAAGAGTACGGCTATGGTGATGGAAGGGGATAGAGGGGATTGTGGCTGAAGAGTACGGCTATGGTGATGGAAGGGGATAGAGGGGATTGTGGCTGAAGAGTACGGCTAAGGTGATGGAAGGGGATAGAGGGGATTGTGGCTGAAGAGTACGGATAAGGTGATGGAAGGGGATAGAGGGGATTGTGGCTGAAGAGTACGGCTATGGTGATGGAAGGGGATAGAGGGGATTGTGGCTAAAGAGTACGGCTATGGTGATGGAAGGGGATAGAGGGGATTGTGGCTAAAGAGTACGGCTATGGTGATGGAAGGGGATAGAGGGGATTGTGGCTGAAGAGTACGGCTATGGTGATGGAAGGGGATAGAGGGGATTGTGGCTGAAGAGTACGGCTATGGTGATGGAAGGGGATAGAGGGGATTGTGGCTAAAGAGTACGGCTATGGTGATGGAAGGGGATAGAGGGGATTGTGGCTAAAGAGTACGGCTATGGTGATGGAAGGGGATAGAGGGGATTGTGGCTGAAGAGTACGGCTATGGTGATGGAAGGGGATAGAGGGGATTGTGGCTGAAGAGTACGGCTATGGTGATGGAAGGGGATAGAGGGGATTGTGGCTGAAGAGTACGGCTATGGTGATGGAAGGGGATGGAGGGGATTGTGGCTAAAGAGTACGGCTATGGTGATGGAAGGGGATAGAGGGGATTGTGGCTAAAGAGTACGGCTATGGTGATGGAAGGGGATAGAGGGGATTGTGGCTAAAGAGTACGGCTAAGGTGATGGAAGGGGCTGGAGGGGATTGTGGCTAAAGAGTACGGCTATGGTGATGGAAGGGGATAGAGGGGAATGTGGCTAAAGAGTACAGCTATGGTGATGGAAGGGGATAGAGGGGATTGTGGCTGAAGAGTACGGCTATGGTGATGGAAGGGGATAGAGGGGATTGTGGCTAAAGAGTACGGCTAAGGTGATGGAAGGGGATAGAGGTCCCGGGTGGAGAACGAG
The DNA here is from genome assembly GCA_034096865.1 of Theodoxus fluviatilis. Classification (NCBI taxonomy): domain Eukaryota; kingdom Metazoa; phylum Mollusca; class Gastropoda; order Cycloneritida; family Neritidae; genus Theodoxus; species Theodoxus fluviatilis. The sequence goes on along the minus strand of JAWQFJ010008182.1, from coordinate 2,913 downwards.
AAGCGGATTGACAGGTAGATGTGGGTTCCCACCCGACTCTGCTTCGTGGGTCGTCATCCCCCACAGGTTACTGTTGATTCCCCTTAACAGCAGGACAGCCTATTAACGTCTTCGCGGGCAGATATTCAGTAAATTGTAATGAGTTTTAAATATTTCATTATGAAAATGGCGATATTTATCGCTCCAGCACCAGCTTTGCCAGGCGGCAGGGGGCGGACTGAAATTGAAGTTTCTAATTTCAACCTTTTGTGGACCGCTCTTTTTAAGTCGCTCGCCTCCTGGGGCGAGACTGATGGGCGACGATAAATTATTTATGAAATTCGACCCTCCCCGTCGTTCGAAATCAAGTCAGGTATACGGCACAATATTTTACCAGTCCATCGCACATCTGTAATTTTGGTTCTGGGGTGGTAATGAAAGAGCTGGATGGCGCAAATGATGCGCTTATCGAGAGGAGCTTATTCAACGCTGCACACTTAATTAAACCGGAAAGCGCAGGACCGGAAGGACGAGGTGACCGGAAGTGCTTTTGTGCAGCGCCACCAGGTGTGACGGACAGATAAAGCAGACGCGAGCCCATAAATGAACAAACTGTTCCGGTGCTGTGACTTTGAACTTTGCCGAAGAAACAGGGTTGTGTCTGTTTCAGTGGGTGAACTGTTGGCAGTCTTTGTGTGCCTGTCAGTGCTGTCTGCTTATTTGCACTTTCATGTGTCTGTTCTTTCTTTGAAACGTGTGGTTTTCTCTCTTTTATTTTGTCTCTTTCACTCTCCACTCTCACCCCCCCCCCCCCCCCCCCCCCCCCCCCTCCCAACCTCACTTCCCCATTTTTCAAACTATGCGACTGTGAATGTCCGTCTGTTTTTTGAGTCTGCCTCCGTCTGCTTGCCGGTGCTCGTACATCTGTTCAATGCCTAATTTCCGCCCTTGCAAAAGTTTCCCTGTGAGTACGGCGGTTTTCTTCCTCACACCTGAATTTACATTTTCGTTTCTAGTTATATCTGCATGAAAGCAAAAAATGGGTTCCCCAATTAGAGGCGCAAAAAATAACCAGCCTCTCATTTAGACTGGATTCAATCACCTGCACAATTTTGTGATGGGAGGATATACATGTTTCAGATGCGTAAACAATATTACACTTGCAAAGATATTTTGATTCAAAATGTGATATAGACTCTCAAGAAAGCGTGTTTTGTATTACCATTTTGATACACAGTGTTGTGCGCGTGCGCACCACACACATGCGCGCGCTCGCGCACCTGCACGCGTACACATATACCAATACCCAAACGCACACACACACACACACACACACACACATATATACACACAAGTATACTCAAACACTAACACACTCACAAACACACACACACACACACACACACACACACTCCGACACATGAATGGGACGCGAGCTTGTGCGTGCGCATGCCCATTCACGCATGTACGCGCGAGCGTGAGCTCGCGCACGCATGCACATACACATACACACACTTGGATGTATACACACTCATGCATACACACACACACACACACACACACACACACAAACTCACACAGACACACACACACACACACACACACACACACACACACACACACACAGAGACAAACACGCATACACACACAGACACTCCGAAACACACACACACACACACACACACAAACACACACACACACAGACACTCCGATACACACACACACACACACACACACACACACACACACACACACACACACACACACACACACACACACTTACAAACTCACACACTCCGATACACACGCACGCACGCACACACACATACACACACAGACACACACAGACACACACAGACACACACAGACACACACACACACACACACACACACAAACTCACACACAATCTCACACACAAACTCACACACAAACACACACAAACACACACACACACAAACTCACACACACACACACACACACACACACACACACACACACACACACACACACACACACACACACACACACATTCTCCCTCCATCCCTAGGAGGTACAGTCCACACTGCCCAGTCACTGCAGCACAGAAGACGTGGCGACTGATGCGAGGGTTTCTACTCATGGCGTTGCTCTCACGCCACGCTGCGTGACAAGAGCTGGCTTTGGCGCCCTCGTCCCTCGCTCTCGCCACGTCAACCAGCCCGGGGGTGCTGCCCTCAAAATGGCTTGTCCCCAACCCTCTAATAGGGCATTCATCAAACCACCGTCATCGCACCTCCAGCGTCGAGTCTGAGTACAGGCTTGCGTGAGTGTGGCCCATGTTATTCTGCTCAGCGAATGGGCCCGATTCCCTTGACGAAGAACCGACGTAACTGAATTTGTCCGCGTCCCTCCAACTTGCGAAGCATGTCCCGCTTTTTGTGCACGGAAGATGTGGACGAGGCTGGGAGGTTTGAAGCTGTCAGGGTGGGCGGAAGAAGGGTGTGATGGTGATGTCTAAAAATGTCATGAAAGTATAGATTTGCCTTCGTACAGGGAAGAACTTAAACCTGTTTGACTGGGATCGATATTATGACCAACATTTCGTCCTCACAAGAGGTGTTATTAGAGTAGATTTGTCGAAATGGTAGTTATACCCGAAAATATTTGCAGTCGCTTGCGTAGCCGCTGAAGACAACCATCTCTTATGAGAGGGGCCACCAATACACACTTCTTTGCCGTCAGTTAAAAAAATATTAACCCGTATGTAGTCTGAGGTAAAGTCGGAACGAGAAAAAGCAGTAAACAATTTTCAGTGATTCTGCCAGTTTCATAACTGTCGATAAAGATTTAAACTTCAGCTGCTGAGACTGGTAACACGAGGACAGTTATGTTTGGTTCACCCCATTGTCCATCCTCGGAATTCGCAAAGTTTCGCCTGTTGCTCTTACGCTGTA
>JAWQFJ010008179.1:25000-32040 GCA_034096865.1 Theodoxus fluviatilis | reverse complement strand
TAATCATGGATGTTAACATGGTGGCTGTGTTCAGTCACTTCTCTGATGTTGCGTAGTTGAGTGTAGCCATGCCACCTAGCATTGTAGATGTTTCTACATAGATGCCATCCTTTTTGCTGTATTATTTTAGCTCGTCTCATACAGCGTAGTTTCCAGTGTAGCTATGTCATCCAGCGTCCTGCATGGAAGTTAACATATTGACTGAATTCATTAGCTCTTCTACTACCACGGATATCGTAGATTCCAGTGGGTCTCTCTCATGCAACGTCACTCATGGGTGTCAACGTATTGGCTGCTTTCATTGGCCCGTCTGCTGTTGTGTAGCGTAGAACCAGTGTAGCAACGCCTTTCGGTTAGAACATGTTTCGTGATAGATGTCAACACATTGGATACACTCGCTAGCCTCTCTTCAGTAGTGAAGAATCTAGTGTGGCTACACTGGTCAGTGTTGTGTAAGCCATGTGTGATTGTAACCTTTTTCTCTACACTCGCTAGCCTCTCTCCTGTAGCGAAGGACCGATGTGGCTATGCAAGTCAGTGTCGTGTAAGCCATGCGTGAATGTAAACATTTTCTCTATACTTGCTAGCCTCTCTCCTGTAACGAAGGACTCATGTAGCATTGCAAGTCAGTGTCGTGTAAGTCATGCATGAATGTAAACATTTTCTCTATACTTGCTAGCCTCTCTCCTGTAACGAAGAACCGATGTGGCTACGCCAATAAGTGTTGTGTAAACCATGCACGAATGTAAACATTTTCTATACACTCGTTTTCCTCTCAACTGTAGCGCAGAGTCCATTGTGGCCGTTATTCAGTGTCGGACATGTTTCAACAAGGGTGTGAATATTTGGGCTCTTCCACTAGCTCCGCTACTGTAGTGTAGAATATCGTGTTGCTGTCATTATGTGTCGTGCACGTTTCAACATGGGTGTCAACATTTCCCCTATACTCGCTAGCCTCTCTACTGTAGTGTAGAATATAATGTGGCTGTTAGTCAGTGTCTAGCATGTTCCAAAATGGGTGTCCACAGTTTGGCTGCTGCCACTAGCCCCTGTACTGTAAAGTCTATTGTTGTTACATTAGTTAGTTTCATGTATTCCCCAGAAATGGTATCAATGTACTGGTAATTTGTCTTTCAGTTCTCACATTTTTGACTCACATGCGAAGCAAAAGTGAGTCTATGTACTGAGCCGTGTCGTCCGTCCGTCCGTCCGGGCGTCCGGGCGTCCGTCCGGGCGTAAAAAACTTAAACGTTGGATTTTTCTCGGAGACTATTAAGTCTATCAACACCAAATGTGGCATGATGGTGTATGATGACAAGGCCTCAAAAAACATACATAGTGACTTGACCTTGCTTCAAGGTCAAGGTCACAGGAGCCATAAATGTGGTCTCAAAAACAGTCATTTTTCACATTTTCCCAATTTTCTCCCACGTTATTGAGAATGGCGACCTTAGCTACAAGTGGTATATAGGTCAAAGCAAGCCCTATCTTTTGATACCAGTTTGGTTGACCTTGCTTCAAGGTCAAGGTCACAGGAGCTCTTCAAAGTTGGATTGTATACATATTTTGAAGTGACCTTGACCCTGAACTATGGAAGATAACTGTTTCAAACTTAATAATTATGTGGGGCACATGTTATTCTTTCATTATGAGACACATTTGTTCACATATCATCAAGGTCAAGGTCACTTTGACCCTAATGAAATGTGACCAAAATGGGGTAGTGAACCACTAAAAGTGACTATATCTCATGGTAGAAAGTGCCAATAATCACCATTGTGCTTCCTATGTCTTGAATTAACAGCTTTGTGTTGCATGACCTTGGATGACCTTGACCTTGGGTCAAGGTCACATGTATTTTGGTAGGAAAAATGTGTAAAGCATTTCTTTGTATATGATGTCATTGGTAGGTTTAGTTGTTTGACCTTGACCTTGAAGGTCACCCGAAGGTCAAGGTCATATAAAGGTCAAGGTCAAGCATGTGAGTCGTATGGGCTTTGCCCTTCTTGTTCATCATAGATGTCAACATACCGGCTATACTTGATAGCATCTCTACTGTAGCGTAGAATTTATTGCAGCTATGCTAGTCAATGTGGTGTATGCATTTTTTGCATGGATATTAACATTTTGGCTATACTCTCTAACCCTATACTGTCGTGTAGAATGCAGTGTGTTCATGCCTTTCAGTTTGGACATGTTTCATCATAAATGTCAACATAGCTGTACTTGCTACTCATTCTAGTTCACTAGAGACTTCGCCGACCGGAGAAAGTGTCTCTACCCCAGTTGACATCACGTGATGGAAGGTTTTCGTCCCAAATATGCATGAGGAGGTCACACGAGAGGCTTGTGGGATAGCCGATCTGCTCTCTGACATACGCCGTTAAAGTAGTTCTAAGACTATTTCGCACAAAACTCATAACGTACTCTTGTTGAGGCAATAAACAAGCGTTTATTCGATAAAACAAAATGTTTGTGTTGAAATGGAAACAAGTTTTGACATCTGAATGATTTATGTAAAAAGTGTAGAAAACAAGAGTATCAGAACGAACTATTTTTGGCGCAATGCTGTAATGCGAAGGGTCAAGTCTATTACGCATTCATTGCGAACTGTGCCAGAGTCACTACTGACTCGGATTCACAGAATGCTTGCTACTGAGACTCTCTGAGGGGTGAAGTGGAGGAGGGGGCTGAGGTTAGGTGGTGGTGGTGGGAGGGATGGAGATTTGAAATTGAAATTTGATATCCTCAGACGTTCCAAACACGCCAGTTGTGAATATTTCTCTGACCACTTTGTCACCGGCTGAACAGACGGCAGCTCTCCATGGCCTGTATAAATCAGGTAACATGTTCTGCTAGTCAGACCAGATACTACGAAGTTTAGTTTTATTTTAGCGCTTCCTAGCTGTCTCTGAGTGTGGAAAGCACACGCCAGTTTGTTGCACGTGGTGGCCTACGGCGCTGCGATAAAATCTCCTTTTGGTTGCAATTCCAAAACTAGATAGTGTGCATCCTCCAGAATTTAAAGGATTGTCTCCAGGGTATAGCCCTGACCTTGCACCAATTTTCATTATAATCCATTTCAAAATACACGTGTTATTTTGCACTGAGAATGAGGAACGAACTAACACACCTACGCACCAACAGAACCTCCATAGTGGATGTAACACACATTGAGGCCTGACAAAGCCATCAGACTAATAGATTCTTAAACAATAAACACGTTCTTTTGGAAATTTATTTTAGCCCTTTGTGGTCTCTTTGATTCGATTTTAGAAACTTCTATTTTTCGTTTCAGCCCCCTGTGGTTCGGGGCTGAGAAAAGACGCTCCGTGTCTTTCTAAATGCTTTGTAAAAGCCAAGAACTGGGAACATCGATACTTGATTAGCAATGGCTCTAAGCAGCTCATGTGCTTTTCTGATCACTGGCTTTAATAGCCCACATAGGCTGATACGCAACGATACTTCACTCATTTTTGACTCACATGCGAAGCAAAAGTGAGTCCATGTACTCACCCGTTTCGTCCGTCCGGGCGTCAGGGCGTCCGAAAACTTTAACGTTGGATTTTTCTCAGAGATATTAAGTCTATCAATACCAAATGTGGCATGATGGTGTATGATGACAAGGCCTAAAAAATACATAGTGACTTGACCTTGCTTCAAGGTCAAGGTCGCAGGGGCCATACATGTTGTCTAAAAACAGCCATTGTTCACATTTTCTCAATTGTCTCTGAAGGTTTTGAGATTGGATACTTCACCAATATACGGTATATACGACAAAGAAAGTCCTATCTTTTGATACCAATTTGGTTGACCTTGCTTAAAGGTCAAGGTCACAGAAGCTCATCAAAGTTGGATTGTATACATATTTTGAAGTGACCTTGACTCTGAATTACGGAGGATAACTCTTCCAAACTTCATAACATTGTAGTACACATGTTATACTTTCATTATGAGACACATTTGGTCACATATCATCAAGGTCAAGGTCACTGTGACCCTTATGAAATGTGACCAAAATGGGGTAGTGAACCACTAAAAGCCGTCAACTCCCTTACACATCCGTTCATTCAACCACTCATTCGTCCGTTCCCTCACTCACTCACTCACTCACTCACTCACTCACTCACTCACTCACTCACTCACTCATTCATTCATTCATTCATTCATTCATTCATTCATTCATTCATTCATTCATTCATTCGTTCGTTCATTCGTTCTTTCGTTCGTCAGTCCGTCCGTCCATTCATCATTCATCCATCCATCTATCACACTAAGTCATTCATTCAAACCTTGGCTCTTCATTCGCTCGCTTATTCCTTCTGCCATTCGTCCATTCATTTCTTCATTCATTCGTTCATTCTCTTTTCAGCTGATGCTGCAGAGAAGTCGAACGCTGCCTCATACGTTGCACTGTTTCTCGCCGTGGCGGCCTGTGTGATGTGTCTTCTCTGCAAATAGGACGACAGGCGGCCTGTGTGATGTGTCTTCTCTGCAAATAGGACGGCAGGACACTGCTTCGCAAAGACAGCCTTTTTTTCTTCCTCTCTCTTCTCTCTCTCTCTCTCTCTCTTTCTCTGTCTCTCTCTCTCTCTCTCTCTCTCTCTTTCTCTGTCTCTCTCTCTCTCTCTCTCTCTCTCTCTCTCTCTCTCTCTCTCTCTCTCTCCGGCCTCCAAGGATTCCCCTGCAGGAGAGGCACCACACCTTCCCGATGACCCTCCCGTTAGCACGGATCCATCCGCTAGGAAAGAGGCAACGGTGGAGGACCTGCAGAAGCTGATGAGCGAGATGGCTCGGAGCATGTCCCGTACCATGCAGGAACAAGTGAGCGCATTCGGAACCTGCATTGCAGAGGCTTGTCATCCGGGCAAAGTGACAGACGAGGCTCCATCTTCTCCATCTTTTCCATCTACCTCTACAGATTGCCTGCACGATCCCGAGGCATCAGACAAGTGGACCTTCCTGTCGACACGTACAAGTGCACCCGGAGAAACTCGACCTGTACTTCGTCCTTGATCAGCTGTTCGTGAACGCGCCAGCGTAAACAAGCCCACAACGAGCAGGACGTCGCCGACGCGCCAGCAATCTCCACGCGTTGCACGCAGAAAATGAACATTTCGAGAAATTCATCGTTTTCACGCGTGCTCGTTGCATGTGCCGAAACTGGTTGCCAGTTTTTGAAGAACTTTTTATAGTTTTTTTTTCTCTCTCTTTCCTTTTTTCTTTTTCCTTTTTTTTGACTCACATGCGAAGCAAAAGTGAGTCTATGTACTCACCCGTGTCGTCCGTCCGTCCGTCCGTCCGGGCGTAAAAAACTTAAACGTTGGATTTTTCTCGGAGACTATTAAGTCTATCAACACCCAATTTGGCATGATGGTGTATGATGACAAGGCCTCAAAAAACATACATAGTGACTTGACCTTGCTTCAAGATCAAGGTCGCAGGAGCCATAAATGTTGTCTAAAAAACAGCCATTTTTCACATTTTCTCAATTTTCTCTGAGGTTTTTGAGATTGGATACCTCACCTATACATGGTATATAGGGCAAAGTAAGCCCTAATTTTTGATACCAGTTTGGTTGACCTTGCTTCAAGGTCAAGGTCACAGGAGCTCTTCAAAGTTGGATTGTATACATATTTTGAAGTGACCTTGACCCTGAACTATGGAAGATAACTGTTTCAAACTTAATAATTATGTGGGGCATATGTTATACTTTTATCATGAGACACATTTGGTCACATATCATCAAGGTTAAGGTCACTTTGACCCTAATGAAATGTGACCAAAATGGGGTAGTGAACCACTAAAAGTGACCATATCTCATGGTAGAAAGTGCCAATAAGCACCAGTGTGCTTCCTATGTCTTGAATTAACAGCTTTGTGTTGCATGACCTTGAATGACCTTGACCTTGGGTCAAGGCCACATGTATTTATGTAGGAAAAATGTGTAAAGCATTCCTTAGTTTAGTGTATGATGTCATTGCTAGGTGTAGTTGATTGGCCTTGACCTTGAAGGTCACCTGAAGGTCAAGGTCATGTAAAGGTCAAGGTCAAGCATGTGAGTCGTATGGGCTTTGCCCTTCTTGTTTAAATTTTCATGATCGTGTTTTCGTCGCGTTTCGCTCCGATGTAATGGGCCGGTGGCCTATACATTAAAATCATTTCGTTCGTTCGTTCGTTCTCTCTCTCTCTCTCCCTCACTCTCTCTCTCTCTCCGTTTTCTTTCAATCTGGAGATGCGAACGTCAACTTGTGATTTTCCGTCTGTCTTTGTTCAACTTGAATACAGTAAAGATTTTAAAAAAGAAATAATTTACGAGTGGGTTTTCCTATGCAAACAGACACACGTCACATGTTCTGCCGGTGCAAGGTGTAACAAGAAAACGAGGTATCAACGTTTTGATTGGTTAATCGTGTGGCGGGAAAACTGCATGAATGGAGGTCGTCTGGTGTGTGTGTGTGTGTGTGTGTGTGTGTGTGTGTGTGTGTGTGTGTGAGATTGTTTGTGTGTGTGTGTGTGTGTGTGTGTGAGAGAGAGAGAGAGAGAGAGAGAGATAAAGAGAAAGAGCGAGAGAAAGAGAGAGAGTGTGTGTGTGTGTGTGACGATTAGAATGTGAACAACAGACGACTGGAGCCACTCTATGCCCCCCTCATCAGCTGGAAGCCCTGGCGGTGGAGCTTTCGGGGCATGCTCCAGTAGCTCAGCCAGGGGCCTGTTCCAGTAGCTCAGCCAGGGGCCTGCTCCAGTAGCTCAGCCAGGGGCCTGTTCCAGTAGCTCAGCCAGGGGCCTGCTCCAGTAGCTCAGCCAGGGGCCTGTTCCAGTAGCTCAGCCAGGGTGCTGTTCCAGTAGCTCAGCCAGGGGCCTGTTCCAGTAGCTCAGCTAGGGGCTGCTTCAATAGCTCAGCCAGGGGCCTGCTCCAGTAGCTCAGCCAGGGGCTGCTCCAGTAGCTCAGCCAGGGGCCTGCTCCAGTAGGGAGGGGCAGGGGGAGGGGGAGGAGGAAGGGGAGGAGGGGGAGGAGGAGGAGGAGGAGGAGGAGGAGG
>JAWQFJ010008179.1:7500-17500 GCA_034096865.1 Theodoxus fluviatilis | reverse complement strand
TAGTCAACTCCTCTTCACTTCCTGCTAATCCATCAATGTCATCAGCAAAACGTAAGTTGGTGATCTTTCTGCCACAGATGCTGATTGATCCTTCGTGGTCTGCTAGGGCATCAGTCATTATCCTTTCGAGGAAGAGGTTGAAGAGTGTGGGGGAGAGTAGACAGCCCTGTCTGACTCCGACCGTTGTCCTGAACCATTCGCCTGTGGTACCATTGAACAGGACTGCGCTGGTCGCTCTGTCATAGAGATGTTCGACGACTTTGATGATCTTGGAGCTGATGTTGTAGCTTCTCATTGTGGCCCACAGCGCAGCATGCCAGACTCTGTCAAATGCTTTCTTAAAGTCTATAAAGACATGGTACAGATCTTGTTGGTGTTGTAGGTGTTTCTCACACAGGACTCTCAGATTGAAGATCTGTTCGGTGGTGCTCCTACCTGGTCTGAAACATGCCTGCTCTTCAGCAATGATTTTCTCTGCCTGAGGTTTTAATCTGTTCAGCAGTACTTTCAGCATGACCTTGCTGGGATGGCTGATGAGGCTGATTGTGCGGTAGTTCTGGCACATTTGCAGGTTTCCTTTCTTGGGCAATGTAATCACTAGGGACTGTGTCCACGGGGTTGGCCAAACTCCCGTCTGCCAGATCTTATTGCAGATCTTTGTGAGTGCATCGATCATTGCGTCGCCTCCTGCCTGGATGAGTTCCCCTGGAATGTTGTCAACCCCAGCTGACTTCCCTTTCTTGAGGGACTTAACCGCTGTCTCCACCTCTTCTCGAAGAATTGAGTAGTTGTCCTCCTCGGTAGTCTGAGGACAGTTCAGTACTTTAGGATCTCCTTTGGTGTCATAGTTGTACAGCTCAGAGCAGTACTCAGACCAGCGTTTCATGATTTCGCGTTCTTCTGTGAGACAAATCCCGCTCTTGTCTTGTATGGTGTTGACCCGCCCTTGTTTGGTCGCTGTAAGGTCTTTGACTAGCTGGTATGCTTTCTTGGTGTTATTCTTCTGGAGGTTCTCCTCAACCGCATCACATTGCTGTTTGATCCACTCCTCCTTGGCACTCTTCATGGCCTTCTTGACCATGTTGTTAGCCTCGTCATATGAAACCGTGGATATCTAAATATAGCGTGGAGAAGCACAATGGCACGCACGACTGCCGTTCTGCGAGAGAAGGGCTTGGAGGAAGAGAGACAGGGGGGTGGGGGGGGGGGACGGCACGGGGGGTGGGGGGGACGGGATGGGGGTGGGGGGGGACGGGATGGGGGTGAGGGGGGACGGGACGGATAGCGGGAGCGGTGACAGTTTGTGGCTGACGAGCGGGACAGACGCAACTCACACAGAGTTGCGTCCCTTGCCTTGGGTTTTCCAGAGCTATTTATAGATCTTCTCCACGCTATTTGACTAATGAAAGTATCTTATCCACGCTATATTTAGATATCCACGGTTTCATATGACACCCTCTCTGTACTTACTTGCTCCATCTGCTGTACCCTTCTTTTTCTTCAGTTCCCTTCTCTCATAGCACATGTTCAAAATGTATGCAGTGACCCATGGTTTCTTTGTTGGGTGGTGTTTTCCTAATAACTGTCAGGCTGCCTCTATCACTGCCTAATTGAAGATGTTGGTCAGTGTGTCGAGGCCCTCTTCGTCACTCATAACTAAAAGCGGTGAAAACTTTCTTCCACAAACTACAGGTATAGACCTGCAAAGCTACAGGTGTAGGCCTGCAAAGCTACAGGTATAGACCTGCAAAGCTACAGGTATAGACCTGCAAAGCTACAGGTGTAGACCTGCAAAGCTACAGGTGTAGACCTGCAAAGCTACAGGTATAGACCTGCAAAGCTACAGGTGTAGACCTGCAAAGCTACAGGTATAGACCTGCAAAGCTACAGGTATAGACCTGCAAAGCTACAGGTATAGACCTGCAAAGCTACAGGTATAGATCTGCAAAGCTACAGGTATAGACCTGCAAGCTACAGGTATAGACCTGCAAAGCTACATGTATAGACCTGGAAAGCTACAGGTATAGACCTGCAAAGCTACATGTGTAGACCTGCAAAGCTACATGTATAGACCTGCAAAGCTACAGGTATAGACCTGCAAAGCTACAGGTGTAGACCTGCAAAGCTACGGGTGTAGACCTGCAAAGCTACAGGTGTAGTCTTGCAAAGCTACATGTATAGACCTGCAAAGCTACAGGAATAGACCTGCAAAATACAGGTGTATGCAAAGCTGCAGAGCTACAGGTGTAGACCTGCAAAGCTACAGGTGTAGACCTGCAAAGCTACAGAGCTACAGGTGTAGACCTGCAAATGCTACAGAGCTACAGGTGTAGACCTGACAATGCTACAGAGCCACAGGTGTAGACCTGCAAAGCTACAGAGCTACAGGTGTAGACCTGACAATGCTACAGAGCTACAGGTGTAGACCTGCAACGCTACAGAGCTACAGGTGTAGATCTGCAATGCTACAGAGCCACAGGTGTAGACCTGCAAAGCTACAGAGCTACAGGTGTAGATCTGCAAAGCTACAGAGCTACAGGTGTAGACCTGCAAATGCTACAGAGCTACAGGTGTAGATCTGCAAAGCTACAGAGCTACAGGTGTAGATCTGCAAAGCTACAGAGCTACAGGTGTAGACCTGCAAATGCTACAGAGCTACAGGTGTAGATCTGCAATGCTACAGAGCCACAGGTGTAGACCTGCAAATGCTACAGAGCTACAGGTGTAGATCTGCAATGCTACAGAGCTACAGGTGTAGATCTGCAATGCTACAGAGCCACAGGTGTAGACCTGCAAATGCTACAGAGCTACAGGTGTAGACCTGGAAAGCTACAGAGCCACAGGTGTAGATCTGCAAAGCTACAGAGCTACAGGTGTAGACCTGCAAATGCTACAGAGCTACAGGTGTAGATCTGCAATGCTACAGAGCCACAGGTGTAGACCTGCAAATGCTACAGAGCTACAGGTGTAGATCTGCAATGCTACAGAGCTACAGGTGTAGATCTGCAATGCTACAGATCCACAGGTGTAGACCTGCAAATGCTACAGAGCTACATTTGTAGACCTGCCAGTGCTACAGAGCTAAAGGTGTAGACCTGCAAAGCTACAGAGCTACAGGTGTAGACCTGCAAATGCTACAGAGCTACAGGTGTAGACCTGCAAAGCTACAGAGCTACATGTGTAGACCTGCAAAGCTACAGAGCTACAGGTGTAGACCTGCAAAGCTATAGAGCTACAGGTGTAGACCTGCAATGCTACAGAGCTAAATGTGTAGACCTGCAATGCTACAGAGCTACAGGTGTAGACCTGCAATGCTACAGAGCTAAATGTGTAGACCTGCAATGCTACAGAGCTACAGGTGTAGACCTGCACATGCTACAGAGCTACATGTGTAGACCTGCCAATGCTACAGAGCTACAGGTGTAGACCTGCACATGCTACAGAGCTACATGTGTAGACCTGCCAATGCTACAGAGCTACAGGTGTAGACCTGCAAATGCTACAGAGCTACAGGTGTAGACCTGCAATGCTACAGAGTTACAGGTGTAGACCTGCAAATGCTACAGAGCTACATGTGTAGACCTGCCAATGCTACAGAGCTAAAGGTATAGACCTGCAAAGCTACAGAGCTACAGGTGTAGACCTGCAAAGCTATAGAGCTAAAGATGTAGACTTGCAAATCTACAGAGCTAAAGGTGTAGAGTTACATGTGTAGAACTTCAACGCTACAGAGTCACAGGTGTAGACCTGCAAATGATACAGAGCTAAAGGTGTGGACCTGCAAAGCTACAGAGCTAAAGGTGTAGACCTGCAAAGCTACAGAGCTAAAGGTGTACAGTTACATGTGTAGACCTTCAACGCTACATAGCCACAGGTGTAGACCTGCCAATGCTACAGAGCTACAGGTGTAGCCCTGCAATGCTACAGAGCTAAAGGTGTAGACCTGCAATGCTACAGAGCTACAAGTGTAGACCTGCAAAGCTACAGAGCTACAGGTGTAGACCTGCAAAGCTACAGAGCTAAAGATGTAGACTTGCAAATCTACAGAGCTAAAGGTGTAGAGTTACATGTGTAGACCTGCCAATGCTACAGAGCTACAGGTGTAGCCCTGCAATGCTACAGAGCTAAAGGTGTAGACCTGCAATGCTACAGAGCTACAAGTGTAGACCTGCAAAGCTACAGAGCTACAGGTGTAGACCTGCAAAGCTACAGAGCTAAAGACGTAGACTTGCAAATCTACAGAGCTAAAGGTGTAGAGTTACATGTGTAGACCTTCAACGCTACAGATCCACAGGTGTAGACCTGCAAATGCTACAGAGCTAAATGTGTAGACCTGCAAAGCTACAGAGCTACAGGTGTAGACCTGCAAAGCTACATAGCTACAGGTGTAGACCTGCAAAGCTACAGAGCTACAGGTGTAGACCTGCAAAGCTACAGAGCTACAGGTGTAGACCTGCCAATGCTACAGAGCTACAGGTGTAGACCTGCAAATGCTACAGAGCTACAGGTGTAGACCTGCCAATTCTACAGAGCTACAGGTGTAGACCTGCAAAGCTACATAGCTACAGATGTAGACCTGCAAAGCTACAGAGCTACAGATGTAGACCTGCCAATGCTACAGAGCTACAGGTGTAGTTCTGCAATGCTACAGAGCTACAGGTGTAGACCTGCAAAGCTACATAGCTACAGATGTAGACCTGCAAAGCTACAGAGCTACAGATGTAGACCTGCCAATGCTACAGAGCTAAAGGTGTAGACCTGCAAAGCTACAGAGCTACAGGTGTAGACCTGCAAATGCTAGAGAGCTACAGGTGTAGACCTGACAATGCTACAGAGCTACAGGTGTAGACCTGCCATTGCTACAAAGCTACAGGTGCAGGCCTGCAAAGTTACAGGTGTAGACCTGCAATGCTACAGATGTAGACCTGCAAATGCTACAGAGCTACAGGTATAGACCTGCAAATGCTACAGAGCTACAGGTATAGACCTGCAAATGCTACAGAGCTACAGGTGAACACCTGCCAATGCTACAGAGTTACAGGTGTAGACCTGCAATGCTACAGATGTAGACCTGCAAAACTACAGAGCCACAGGTGTAGACCTGCAAAGCTACAGAGCTACAGGTGCAGGCCTGCAAAGCTACAGGTGTAGACCTGGAAAGATACAGACCTACAGGGGTAGGCCTGCAAAGCTACAGAGCTACAGATGTAGACCTGCAGAGCTACAGGTGTAGACCTGCAAAGCTACAGAGCTACAGATGTAGACCTGCAGAGCTACAGGTGTAGACCTGCAGAGCTACAGGTGTAGACCTGCAGAGCTACAGGTGTAGACCTGCAGAGCTACAGATGTAGACCTGCAAAGCCTAGCAGCCAGGGGCTCCAACTCATGAGTGGGCCATTCAGTGGCTCCCCTCATTCGCTCTGTGGCGGAGCAGATAGAGCGGTAGACCTGCTGTCGCTTGCGGCTGATACGTGCGGCGTTCCAAGAGGACAGCTCCTGAAGTGGCATCCTCGGTCACGGTGCGTCACCCACATCGCCTCTTCTACCGAGGAGTAAAACCAGTCAGGGGGACGATGCGATAGACATCTTGTCCCCCTGTGTGTTGGGGGTCAGCTTAGACCCACCGCGTCCCTATGTAATTCGTAAGAGGCGAATGATTAGGGTCATCGTGACTTGAATTGCGTTTACTCTAAACTATTCTCGGGATGTTAATGCTCAGTGGCCTTACAGAGTCCATAGAGGCTGATAGGCCGTGAGTCTCCATTCCTCCCTCCCTCTGTCCATCCATCCGTCCATCCATCCATCCACCCATCCATCCATCCATCCATCCATCCATCCGTTCCATCCATCCATCCTTTCCATCCATCCATCCATCCATCCATCCATCCATCCATCCATCCGTTCCATCCATCCATCCATCCATTCACCCAATCATCCATCCCTCCATCCACCCATCCACCCATCCACCCATCGTCCATCCGTTCATCCATTCACTCATTCACCAATCCATCATACATCCCTCCCTCCCTCCCTCCATCCATCTATCCACCCATCCATCAATGCATCCATCAATCCATCCATCCATTCATCCATCCATTCATCCATCCATCCATCCATCCATCCATCCGTCCTTCCGTCCATCCACCCATCCATCCATGTATGCATGCATCCATCCATCCATCCATCCACCCATCCATTCATCCATTCATCCATCCATCCGTCCGTCCGTCCATCCATCCATCCATCCATCCATCAATCCATTTATCCATCCATCCATCCGTCTTTTAGGTCGGCTGTGATCTTTTACATAATTCATATTCCACTGAGGGCATTGTGCGACTAAAATTGAGGTGTTGGATCATGTGTATGGGATGTAGTTTTTGGATCACGAAGTTTGCCTGAAACGTATCAACAGCTTTCTGGAGAATATAAGCCTTTTTAGGCTATACAAGGCTTCAGCATGCCACATTTGGAAAAGCACATCTAAAGTACTTAAAGTAGAAACGTCACTTCGACAGAGGTACAACAACAACAACAACAACAACAACAACAACAACTAGCGCCGCGTCTCGCTGCAGAGGCCCGGATGAAACAAAATGTCGGAGACCGTGCCAATCGCCAGAGACGCGTTGTTGTCATTTCCGGAGTTATTTTTAGAAGCCACGTGCTTTCAGCCATGTTGGTAGGAGGCAAGCGCGGTCTGCTAAGCTGTGCTACGGGAGGCGTTCAACCAAACCGACTTCTTGCTGCGTGAAAGTTTATTTTAACAACCAACAAACAGACAAATAAAGAGTTGTAAAACGCTTCTACTACCGTATTCCATCAGTGAAAACCAATCAAGGCCCGATTGTGCAAAGGGTGACCGAAGCCAGACAAAGAGGATGGAAAAAGAAGATTTACAGAATAGATCTGACCTTCGAGACAAACACCCGGCGAGAATCAGCAGACATTTCCCACGAATCCTGCTACAAAGAATCGATAGGCTTCCAAAGACATAATTCTTGAACTCTTTCAACGTGTACACTGATGTTCCGAGTACAGTAATTTGTCCGTGGCACTCGTTGACATAATGTTTCTCAATTCCGGATCAAGTTGGTCCTTCGTCAGCTGGTATGGATGGATGGATGGATGGATGGATGGAGTTTTACGGCCTATCAGTCTTATGCTATGTAAGGCCACTGAGCACGAAAACCACTAGAATAGTTCCGACTCAGCGCAAATCAAGTCACGATGTCCCTAGTAATTCGCCTCTTACAAATCGCGTAGGGAGACGCGGTGGGTCAATTCTTACCCCCAACCCACAGGGGGCGTCAGTTAGTATGGATCGAGCTCGCCGATCACCTCACTTTTTGCTGAGGTAACGTCGACGGGCATCGGGCTTGAGAAAGTCAACGTAACGCGTTTTCTTCCTCGCGGACATCCCCATAGACAGAAAAATGTATCAACTAACTCTGATTTAGATGTTGGTTTCTTGGCATAGCCAGCTTACCATGTAGGAGCAGATGAAACAAATGAGGACACAGCGAAACGATCACTCGTGCACTGAGTTTTGATTCGTGACCGGGACACTCCCTGCAGTGTGTTTTGTTTGCTTTGTAAGGTTTGAGCACTAGCTGTAAGTGTAAAAATGATCAGTTATCAATATAATCGGTGATTTTAGTTGTCATGAAACGTTTTGTGCTATAATGCCATTTTCTGGTCATCATCGACCCGAGCTTACAAGTTACATTACGCCGAAAGCGGGCAAGTTGATCACTCATCAACTCGATGATCGTGAATTTTCGGTCCTCGCCAGACGAGGAAAACGAAATTGTCAATTCAAGCCAGAACTAAACAGTTATCTGCTGTCACTCATTCGAGCTTTACATGAAACATTATATCACACTAGTTCGATCGTCTTCTGGCGTAGTGGCTACGGTTCGATCGTGTTCGTCTGCTAGGTACGTACATTGTGGTTTGTTTACTTATCTTCTGTGGGTTTTGTGCAGAAATTATACGTTACAATAGTCTATTTTGACTATTTTCGATTAGCTTTTTATGTAATTAAACTTTTTGCATGCTTTAATGGCATCCTTTTGCCACGATCTAGCAATCATAACTCCTCAACATAGACTTCAAACATACCCCGACATATAGCACCGGGAGTTATGTAACCTGCAATCAAGGCTGTGCTGCTAATTACCATATGACCCCTGGTGAACTCCTCTCCGGCCATTGGGTTACCGCGGATAGACGGCAGTTCCTGTCCGAGAATGGAAAAGTGTACGTACACAGAAGTATTTGCTATTCGAGTGTTCATTTGTATATTTTTATGAGTATGTGTATAGGTTATTTCTGAACTAACATTAACGTAATTTTTCCCCGTTTTCATACACGAAGCACCGTTTAAGTAAACTCTCTCAATTAGTTCCCTTCACTTGATCGAAATGTATCGAGGTACAACGTTTTCGACAAAATCGTCTACAATTGAACCCGGGTTGCTTTCTTTTCCTTGAAAAAGTTCCCATGTTATTCGAGATGTCATTATGGAATGTTCTAGCTAATGAAAAACTGCTGTGATGTCTGCATCGTCAGTTATTTCGTCTATCGGCAACTTCTTCACTGACTCTCGCGCCAGGACGCAGCCATATTTTCTCGGACTTCAGCCTTGCCAACTGATGATTGACCGTTTCTTGGACATCTTGTTCGCCTCGGCTAGCCCTGGAGGACTGTACCTTGCCTAATAAACGCGTTCCAGCATATAACACAGCAACCCAAATAATGCCGAAGAGAACATACACACGCGCGCGCGCGCGCGGGCGCGCACTCACACACACACACACTCAGACGCACACTCACATACAGACACACACGCGCACTCACACACAGACACACACGCACACTCACACACAGACACACACACACACACACACACACACACACACACACACACACACACACACACACACACACACAAACAAACACTTACACACTCACACACACACACACACACACACACACACACACACACACACACACAAACACGCACATCACACACTCACCCCCCACCACCCCTAGTCTCTTGATAATCTGAAAACAATTTTCTGTACATTGAATATGTTTACATATTCATGCCCGTTTTTCAAGTGCGTATGCTGGGGCCGCTCAACCCAATGCTAATGTCGTCATGCTGCTACAACCGGACTGTCGCATAGACGGAGATTAGCCCCCGAGCAAAGACGAATGACTAAGGACAGAAAGGCAGATCTGGGAACGAAGGAGCAAAATGGCCTCTCTTCTAGGAAGGAAGGTGGGGGGGGGGAGGGTGTGTGTGTGTGGGGGGCACCCTGCTGTCCCACGATCAGCCTGACGTAAATTAATGTCTACAATCGCTAGCTGGGATCCTGCTAGATGAAGAACGATACTCATTTTGTGTGTCTTTGCCTGTTGCGAAACGATTTGCATAGAGAACATCTAGTATGAGGAAAGCCTTTCAAAACGAAAAAATTTCCGCCCATCCATCGCCCGGTAGGTTTGGGGGAAAAAATAAACCCCCCACGCCTCCAGACATGATTCGTCAAGGGCAATGAACAAGGGGGATCGCTACTTGACCTACTCAGACTCTCAGCACAGAAGCACCCCCGGGGACGAGTAGCCACTCACAAGCATCCGCACCACCGCACTGGAGGAGGAGCGTCGCCAGCAGCGTGCAGCAGCCGTGAGCGGCGACACAGAGCGGCGACACAGAGCGGCGACACAGAGCGGCGAGCGGCGACACAGAGCGGCGACACAGAGCGGCGACACAGAGCGGCGACACAGAGCGGCGACACAGAACGGCGACACAGAGCGGCGACACAGAGCGGCGGCACAGAGCGGCGACACAGAGCGGCGACACAGAACGGCGACAGAGCGGCGGCAGCCCCCGTGCATTCAGTGCACCGAGTCAGTAGTGACGCTGGCACATTGCGCAATGAATGCGTAATAGACTTGACCCTTCGCATTACATCAATGCGCCAAAAAT
>JAWQFJ010008176.1:57500-72111 GCA_034096865.1 Theodoxus fluviatilis | reverse complement strand
ATCTTACTTGAGAGAGACTTGGTTTGTGCTGGTTGGTGATCCGATGGCTGTGTGGGGGTTGCAATGGAAGGTTGGAGTGAGTGGAAATTGAGTTCTGACCCGAGGTAGTGAGCGGTGTTCGCGCTGGGGTCTGAACGATGGTGAGAGGAGTTAGGTCGTGAGTTGGTGGTGAACCGATAGCTATGTTAGAGATAGCGAGAAGACAGCAGATCAGTCTGCCTACTGGGAGGCGAGAGGAGAGGTCAGTGAGTCGTCAGTCAGCCGTCAGTCTGCCTACTGGGAGGAGAGAGGAGAGGTCAGTGAGTCGTCAGTGAGTCGTCAGTGAGTCGTCAGTCTGCCGTCAGTCTGCCGTCAGGCTGCCTAGAGTCTGATGAGTGAGGGTGATGGCAGCCAGGCTGGTTGTCCTAGTGCTGCTTGGGGCCGCACGTGATCGAGTTACTGGTGCAGGCCCGAAAGCTCTACAACCAGGGGTTCCAGCTGATTCGGGGATGGGGATCGGGGTGGATGTGGGGGTGGGGATGGGGGTGGGGGTGAGATGGGGGTGGGGGTGGGGGTGGATGTGGGGGTGGGGATGAGGATGGGAGTGGGGGTGGGGTGGGGAGGGGGGTGGGAGTGGGGAGGGGGAAGGGCTGCATGGAGAGTTCTGACACATGGTGTTTGCAGTGATTAATGGTTTGTGTATGTTTGAAATGTATGTTTGTCCTCTGCCCACTTTTGCAGTCGTTTAGCTAGGATCAAAGTAAAAAGCTTGCTCATGATGTTTAGCAGTGAAATTCCTCTATAATTTTGGGGGTCCTGTCTATTTCCAGTCTTAAAAACAGGGACTATCGATGCCATTCACTGGGGAAGCTTTGATTTTCGTATAGCCTGTAGAATAATATTGTAAGAAATGGTCTTATGTGGCGATAAATTAGTTTCAAGTACTCCCCTGGAATTTCATCTAAGCCCACAGATATTCCCACTCTGAGTCTATCCACTGCCTGATCTACTTCTGCGGGATCTATGGGAGCATCAAGCTCTTCATCATTTTGGATATCTCTCAAATTTTCCAAATTGGTCATAGTTTGCGAAGTCAGTCCTTTTTGGAAAACCCTCTCAAAGTGATCTTTTCACGTTTATATGCTTATCGTCACGTTCTGATGCTTGTTACGTCTCACATTGTTGACTAGCGCCCAAAAGGATGAAGCATGTCTAATATTTTTAACGAGGAAATGGTTTAGTTTTCTGCAGTGCTCTTTCTTCTTGTCACGTATCATTGCCTTGTATCTATTCCTATGTTGGATATACTGTTCCTTGTCGGGAAAGGCATTAGTCCTTCTGACCCGAACAAGAATCCTTTTTGCATCTCGTTTGGCAAGCTGACACTCTTCATCAAACCATTCAGGCTTGGGAGCCGGTCTTCTACCTCCCACCCTGTACTTTTTAAATCATACATCACGCTGTTGAAAGCAGTGTATTCGTAAATGTAGACAGGGCCGTGTCTCCGCTTACATCGATCATTTCGCTTGCTTGCTGTAAGTTCCTCAGAAAGTTAGAGTCCCTAATATTGGTCTCGATCTCGTCTAGTTTGTTTTCATCCCAAATTAGTTTTGAGATCATTCTGTATCTAGGTGTGGTCTCTTTCTTTTCATTCTCTAATCCTATCTTTATGGGCGTATGATCAGACTATATTTCCTCACCTATAGTTAGTTTTATTGTACAGTCTATTTTGCCAGCAGCAAAAAGACAATAATCAATTACACTGTTTCCATGTTGGGATAAATAAGTGTATTTACCATCTTTGTCACCTTCCACACTACCGTTTAGTATGCATAGGTGGTATGCATTGCATAATTCTATCAATATTTGAACGAAAGGATTAATTGTCCTGTCTTGAAATTTTTGGGTTGTAAGATATTGATAACAAGAGCACTCATCAAACTCGTTCAGATCTATTCCTCCTGTAAACTCAGGATCACGAATATTGGTATTTCCTGTTCTTGCATTATAATCGCCACTGATTAGGAACGTGCTATTGGGAAAAGTATTTGCAGTTGGAGGATTTCTTCCTCGAGTAGTTGGATATTGCATTTAGTGACTTTATCGCTGTAGTAGGTTTTTTTGGCGTTTTAGGACAAAAAAATATATAAAATGCCTTAAGAACTTTTGTTTTTTTTTTAAATCCCGCAATAGCGGCCCTCCGCAATAGCGGCCCTCCGCAATAGAGAGCCGACCCCTTTGGAGGAATTCCTGATCCAGCAGGCGTGCCTAGTAGACAGAGTTCACAAGAGACTGCTTGCGTCTGTCCGCGCGACCAGCAGAGGACGACTGGCAAGGGGAAGGAGCTTGCTAGGATTCCAGTCAACACCAACCACTCCCGTAGTCACTGGCTTCACCCAGCCCACAAATACTGTTAGAGCACAGGCTCCCATCGGTGCATCCATCCGTGCATTCATCCATTCATTTATCCCTCCCATCCATCCATCCATTCATCCGTCAATCAAAAAATCCATCTATCCATTCGTCCATCCATCCATTCGTCCATACATCCATTCATCCATCCATCCATCCATCCATCCATCCATCATCTTTATATTTGTCCATTCATCATCCATCCATTTTCCGTGCATCCATCCATTTATTCATACATTTCATTCATTCATCCATCCATCTATCCATACATCCATCCATCTATCCATGCATTCATCCATTTATCTATCCATCCATCCATCCATCAACCATACGTGCATCCATCCATCCATCCTTCCATTTATTCATCCATCCATCCAACCATCAATGCATCCATTCATGTATCCGGATTCATCCATCCATCCATCACTTATCCATCCATCATCTATCTATCCATCCGTGCATCCATCCATCCGTGCATCCATCCATCCATCCCATCCATTTGTATGTATGTATAGCCTGACTGGCAAACGCAGTGAAAACGACTGCATGGAAGTTGCATCATTTCGGAAAAACCGAAATAACATGTTTTGTCATTGACACATTGTTTCATATTTCTCATACATGACTTTAGAACAAAGTATGTTTGAAAGGAATACATGTAGTTTGTAGCAGAGCAGAATTGTCTATGTCCAGCCTACTTCCTGCAGACGATGAGCTTCCCAAAGAGAAGAAAGTTAACAAGCTGCAACGTACCTTCGCCTTCTTGGGCGATTCCACCTCTGGGTGGTCATCTTGTAATTTCCTGTTCGGATACATATTGGATGTCTGGTGTTCGGTGTTGACTAAACACTACAATGTCTGTGCATAGCTGTAGCACAAACTCTCCGAGAACAATTCAGGACTTAGACTGCTCGCTTCCTCTGAGCAACATGGTTGAACTGAGTGACAACTCAAACTGTTTGCATTCATCAGAACTGCTGACACCTATAAGATAGCTGCCTAGACAAGGGAGACCCTATACTGTTTGGACAATGCTGTTTACTCTAGTCTTTCATCAGTAGTGAATGGGTTGCAAATTGGAAGTGATGGTTTACATTGGGACGCTTTTTCGTTTGACAGCATTTTCGAAGTTATCTATGTCCTTCATGCAGAAGTTTCTGCAATAGAATGGCTCGGGATTAAGAAAAAAAAGACCGAGGTCTATTTTTGGAGAACATTATCCTTGCAATTATCTAGTGTTTTCACCACACTCGTTAATCCATTCCAGACAATGCGCCTCGGGCGTTGTAGAAGATCATAGGGAGAAAATGGTAGTATAGTTTTGTTTAATACTCTCGCACATCTTGCCATCTCCACTGTTACACTCATCCGATTGAAAACGGGATCTCGAAATGAAGCAGATGTCTGTCTTGAAAGTCAAAGTTTCTACAATATAGTATGCATACAACTGCACCCAACATGACTCTACAGAATCTTCACCCCACTTTCTCAATGCAGCTCGCACGTCGATCCGCCTAAAATGGGTTAAGACGCTCGCTCATCACCGTTGGAAGGCAGAGAGTGCGGAGTTAGAAGCAGCACTAATCTTGGGGCAAGGTGCTTTTTGACTTCCTCTCTCACCACTCTGGACTGAAGTTGGGGACTTGTGAGGGCAGGAGGGGCAGTATGGTGCGAGTGCACCTTGATGCGGCTCTAGGCCACCATCCCATTGGTTTGCTCCTCCCGTCATGGAGGTAATGTTTACATCGGGCTGTGTGCATCGCTTTGTCTGTCACTGTGATTCTTGTCAACTCCCAGTAAAAGGCTTGGTCAATTGAGCCAGTTATCAGGGAGATACAGCGGAAGCACTTTGAAAACCAGATATGGATGAAGAGTATATATGCAATCAATAGTTTTGCCTTATGTTAATCAATTCTTCACTATTCAGCATTGTTTGATATGTGAAAATGAGAAAATAGTTTGCAGACTGTTTATACCATGACTTTTATCAAAGTTTGGAACGTTTCAGCAAGTTATCGGACGACATTAAAGACCAGATTTTTGTTTCATTAGGACTTCCGAAGTCGTCACAGTGATAAATATCTGTGAAAAAAATACAAAACAAAAAATGATGTACGTCAACGAGATCTCAGATAGTTGCAGCGCATACATGGACTTCATTTGACAGAAAATGGTTTAACGTTAAACAAACACAAACACACTCACACACATATTATACACACACACACATAATACACACACACAGAGACACACACACCATACACACACACTTTTACACACATGCGCTCACACACTCACACACACGCACAGAAACACGCACACACACACACACACACACACACACACACACACACACACACATGAACATAAACACCCATATCCCATATCTAAGAATACACATGTGACCGAGCACCACAAGTCGGGTCAAAGGTCGCACCGGTCATTTCAGGGATACAGCCCTGTGACATCAGTTGGGGTCAACCGGGCGCAGTTTCTTGGGTATTTTCTGTCTCTTACTTCTTTAGAATCGATCTGTTGCCGATATGCTGTGCAAATCAACAAATGATAATAATGTAAATAATGGGTTTCAGCCAAGGAGGGGGATATCGTGCGGGTGACGTAGATGTGTTTTATGACTTTTTTTCACATTGCTAAATACAAGGAGATAGGCAGAGTGCTCGTTCTCCCTACTCTCTTCCTGTACTGGAATTTTTCACGTAGCGTCGACTGTCAAAGGATAGGAAGCGAATCCGTCATGAGGACAGAATTTGAAGATGGACAATCCATCCATCCATCCATCCATCCATCCATCCATCTATCCTTGCAGCCATCCATCCCTCCTATCCATCCATCCATCCATCCATCCATCCATCTATCCTTGCAGCCATCCATCCCTCCTATCCATCCATCCATCCATCCTTGTATCCATCCTTGCATCCCTCCCTCCCTCCTTCCTTCCATGCATTCATCCTTCCATCCATTTCCTGTCGACCTCGTTCCCTTTTGTGAAAAGCACATGCAAATCGTGCCTGACAGCTTTCGTTTCATGCCGAAGTGTTTGTTCACACAAAAAGCCTTTCATCAGTGAAAACTCCCAGCGTGACGGGCGATTCGAGCAAAACTCAGATTTGCTCGAAATGGATCGTGCTCCACGAGCGTCATGCGTCCAGCAAATGGAAGATCGCCCTTTTTTTGCCGACTGTCTGGGAGCAGTGCGGAGAGGCGACTTTTTAGCTGAACACGCACCTGGATGTTGTAAATGCGTGCTCGTTTCCTCCTGTGCTAAGCCGGATAATAAGAAGCGTTCATTCTGTGCCTGTTGGCAATACACCTGCTTGGGCGCTTCCAAGTCTGGACAGAGGCTCTCAAGCCAAACGAATTCACGAAGACGAGAACAAGGTTACCTATTTTGTTCTCACCAAAGGACACCGTGCTTGTTTTCCGAGATAACGAGTATCGTCTTGTCATTCAGTGAACTGAGATAATCCCCAGGCCCCGTGAATGCTATTCAACAGTGACTGACTCACTCATCAGACGGTGTTATATATTTTAATAGTCAGCGTCAAATACGGCCAGGTAAAAATTCGAGCAGCTTACTGCCTCCTTAGACTTGGACTTATTCTTTTGTGATTGCAGTATATCCACTGACATTGGAAAAGGGCTGCATTATCCACTCACCAAAGTCGGAGGGGTCGTGAACAACGTGGGATACGACCCCCCAAAAAATGTCGTCGGATCGACTTCGTGAGAAGCTATTTTCTGCGCAGAAGCGTAGAAGGTCCCAAAGCAAATTTACGGTGACGTCATCGTCTTCTGCTTCAACATCGTTCCAACCTACTGGCGGCGATGCGTCCCACAGCAACGAGTCCGTCGCGTCCTCCCCGGGAAAACTGGACACGGGCGACGCCACACACAAACCGGGCGAGGAGGAGGAGGTCGTGGACGAAACAGCAAGCAAAGGCACGGACAGTGCTGACACCATCTACTCCTCCGACGAAACGCACGAGTCCTCGTCAACTCCTTTCTCACCCGACGACAGCTCCTACTCTCATGATCCTAGCAGCAACGCCGGCTCACCTGAACAACACCATCAAGAAAGATCTGGCGTTAGAGAAGAATCTAACGTGCAGCCCCATCATCAACTGATCTTCCCAAGCATCGAGGTAGCCGTAATTCAACCGCTCAGGAGAGAATTTGGCATTAGGATATTAAACGCTCAGAAAGAAACACTGACGGTACTAGAGTCTATGTTACAGAGCGAATCGCAGAATAGCGATAGCACAGTCGACGGCGACATACAGTTTGTGAACACGCTCAAAGATGCAGTCCTTGATGACCTGAAGTTGTTAGAGTCAGGGGCAGACAGCGTTCGCATCTATGATCCTTGGAAGTTTTACATCTACATCGAGCGGCACCGACATTTGCTGTTAGACAATTCCATTGATAACCCTTTGCCACAACCGCAGCTGCATGGATCGGGAGCAGTAATACGCCAACGCCAGCCTTGTGTGATGCACAACGCGCAGCCTTCACAACACGGGCGCCCAAGCAATCCGAGCTATATGTTTCAAGCAGGTCCAATGAAGCAAAGGTTTGTTGCACACGCAATGTCCAGCTCAGGCTTTCCGACACCTTCTACCTCCAGTGCCCCTCAAGGGGTTTCACGTCGGCATCATCCCGCCTCCTCGGCTGCGGTAGGGGTGCACGAATGCTCTGTGCAAGATGCGGCATACCAACAAAGGTCGGAAGAACTTATGCAAATTATGACACAATTTATTAATTTTACACAGCCGAATTATCCACAAGGAGACAGCCCTTGCCAGCAGCGGTCGCAGTTGCAGCGACAGCAACAGCTGATAAGTGGACAAAGACCCCATTATGGCCACGCATTCCCGCAGTATGTCCCAAGGCAGCAGTGTGGACCGCAACAGCTGCTGCCTGTAGAGCCCAGTAGGCCGATCTGCTTCCCACCAGCAGCACAAACCAACTCAACCGTTGCCACCGGCCCGGGACAAGCATTCAGTATGAATACGCATCCGCCCAGAACGCATCTTCATCAAGGCAGCAGAAGGAATGCCGGACAAGATTATCCGAATAGGACTTTCCCCAATCAGCAATCAGTGAGTGGCGGGAATTTCGCCCAGGTTGGACAAGAAAACGTCACACAGCAGTTCTTCCAAGGCACGTGGCAACAGAGGTTTCCACTACTACACGGAGCCCCGCCATGGCCACACGGTCATGCGTTTATGCAAGTCGAACAATCGAGCTTCGGACAGCCGCCTCCCCAATATTCCCAACTCTGCCATCCGCATCCAGCCAGCTTACATCAGCAGGCGATGCCGGGACAGTCGTTTGACCTGAGTCAACAACCTACTTACCAACATCACTTTCCTCAAATTCTCCAACCAATGAATCTATTGCCTACCAGTGGAGGACAAGATGTAATGCAGTGGCTGCAGTCACACATGCCGGGACAGTCACACCTTCAGCCACATCCTCAACCGTTTGTAGAATCGTATCCACTGCCTGCGCAGCAACCATTTCGAATCCAACAAGGAAGCCAGCAACAGCCACCAGTCAGCGTTCAGCAATCCGAACAGAGTCAAATGCTCCAATTTAATTCAGTTCAATGGCAGCTGTCAAATCAAGGTCAACAAATACCGGGTGAGAACCCTCAAAATTACGCCAAAATCGAAGCTGTCGCACAAAGTACAACAGCACAGGGTCAGCAATCCGGACAGAGTCAAATGCTCCAATTTAACCCAGTTCAATGGCATCTGTCAAATCAAGGTCAACAAATACCGGGTGAGAACCCTCAAAATTACGCCCAAATGGAAGCTGCCACACAGAGCACAACAGCACAGGGTCTGCCCATTCGTTCTGGTGAGACGGGTCCTCCCAACCAGAGGAAAACGAACTTCCCTAAAACTGCGACACGTGGCACGGGAAGTGGAAAGAGAATGGGGGAAAAGCCTTAGGAACCAGCTCGTCAGGTAGTCTTGAAACCCTTGCCAAATGTCGCAGCAGGCGGGATAAGCCCAAAATGTGGCCTAGGGTGAATAACAGACCAAAAAAAACAATGTCGGCCGTTCAGTTTTGAACTCGAGACTGAACCGTCTTTGCGAAATATCACGGAAGTCTTTCATATCACCATCTGCACCTGTTGTGGACGCGTGATAGTACCTCTGCCTGAATAATGCGCAAATTCTTGAAGAATAAAAACATTGTTCTATTCAGAATACTGTTCTGTTCGAAAGCTGGTTCTGTTCCCAACAAAAGTCGCCTCCCTTCAAGGAAACAGGAGCGCTTTTGCCGACAAAAACAACGTATTGATACTAAATGCCTACAATTTTACTGGAGAAAGTGTAGTGCGCTCTAACACATATATTATTTAGCGCTATATACAATGTGTTTATCGTATTTGCAATGTCTCTGTAATCATAGTGTAATGCACAGTATTTCAAAATGCACAAAGTGTGATTTCATTACCTCGAAGGCATAAATGTACTCTCAATGTATTATGCGCTGTGCTTTTAGGACATTTTATTGGCTGTAACGGTCTCAGGTGGAAGAAAAACATGAGACATTTTGTTACACATTTTCATGGTAATACGTGCAGATTTGCTCATCCAAATACATTTTGTTTTCATAATCGCCTGTCTGTGAAATTATATTCGACCAAAATTTATGCAACTGATTTTACTGAGAAAAGTTTTAGTCTATCTATGTCATCAGTAGTGTCAGTGTTATCTGCACGTTTTTCTGCTGGCGTAGGCCAAAGTTAAATATATTGATTAGTAGCATCAATCATTTACAACTGAACCGTACAACATATAAATAGAAATCTTGAAAAATTCTGATCTGATGTTAGAGATATATTGTCTCGCATCAACAGAGGCAAATGTGCTCGATTCCACGAAAGTTATACGTCATTTTTATTTTCAAATACATTACCTATGTCAAAAACCTGTCTCTGTTGGTTTCTTTTTATAGGCAGAGTACAGTTTGGGATTTGGGAATTGATCCTCACACACTCTGCCAGGCTTGTATGTGTATACAGATCTCGAAAACAGAACGACTAATATGCAAGAATAGCTATTTATTTGTGCAGCCATTGATTTGAACGCATTAAAAATGTACTAATATTCTGGAATGAGATAGGAATTCTCGCAATCCTTTCTTCACCTCTGTTGCCTAAGTGTTAATCTTTGGTGTAAATCTGATTCATACTGTGCACAAGGCAAAAAAGTGTCACCGAGGTTATACACTGGTCCGCAAAAGTTAAGGGCCGGCCCTTGTGATCGGTAGCTTTACAAATATTTATTTTACACTGAGACAACGACGCTGAAAATGACGCAAGGTGGGCTACGCCGCAACTTTATTTATTGCTGCTAGTGCCCAAACCTGTTATGCAGGCATAGTGACCACGGTTCAGCAAAAGTTACAAACCAACGGGTATTTAAGGGCCGCAACCAGGGCTCTCAATAATCATGCCTCCAAGACAGAGACTGTCAACACTTGGTCGTGGACGAGCGCTGGGGTGGCTTCAGGATGGAACTCCCGGCCGAGAAGTCGCCAGACGGCTTGGAGTGAGCCACTCTGTCATCCAGAGGACGCTACTATGATTCTCTATTGCTAGGCATTATCTGCATACCATGTTTACCATTCTTATTTACCATTTTGGCAACATAAGAAAGCGAGAGAGCGAGCGAGCGAGCGAGAGAGAGAGAGAGAGAGAGAGAGAGAGAGAGAGAGAGAGAGAGAGAGAGAGAGAGAGAGAGAGAGAGAGAGAGAGAGAGTGAGTGAGAGAGAGAGAGAACGAACGAACGAACGAAGAACGAATGATTTATTGCGTAGGTCTTTGGCCTGTTGCAATTTACAAGCATTAAATCGGCATAACATTGAACAATGGGGAGGGGTGGTGGTGTTCAAGACTGGTGACCAGTCTTGCCCTAGACGCGAAAGAGGTTTCAGTCACGATATGCACGAGAGTCTCATGCCAAAAAAAACACACAAGCTATTACGTCTTTCCTGCCCTCAGCTTACGCTGGCTCCGTGTCAGGGTAGGTCGATCCCCTTCTCGACGGCCACTGTCGCGATGATCGTAGTTAGCTGGGGGGATGTATGGTGGACGGACTTGTGGGCGGACTTGCATGGACCCTCCAGGAGGAGCAAGCCTGTTTTCCAGTTGAGCACGGGACAGAGGGAACTGAGCATCAAGCATTGTAAGGCCATTAATCACGGAATAAATGAAACTAGAGTATGAGCCAGTCAGGTCACGATGACCCTATTTATTCGATTTTTAAGAATCGCGTAGGGAGACGCGGTGGCTCTATTCTGACCTCCAACCCACAGGGGGTCTTCGCTGTCCATTCCACAAGTTCACTCGCATGCTCAGACTCCTTTTTTGTCCCGATTTGTAAATGTAATGCATTGCAGTTTGACAAGACAATTGAGTGCTCATGCGTGCATGTGTGTGTTTGTGTGTGTGTGTGTGTGTGTGTGTGTGTGTGTGTGTGCGTGTGTGTGTGAGTGTGTTGTGTGTGTGTTTGTGTGTGTGTGCGTTTTTGTGTGTATATGTGTGTTCGTTTGTATATGTGTGTGTTTGTGTGTGCTTGCGTGCGTGCGTGTGTGTGTGTATGTGTGCGTGCGTGCGAGTGCTTGTGTGTGTGCGCGCTTGCGTGTGTGTGCGTGCGTGCGTGCATGTGTGTGTGTATGTGTGTGTATGTGTGTGCGTTTGTATACCCATTCTAATCCCCACGAATACTGTGCCTTTGAGTTTGGCTAAGATGTCCTTTTTTACATGATCGATATCCTTGTCCAAAATCGACGCACTATTATGCCGCTCGTGTGTGTGCGTGTATGTGTGTCATCAGCGCTGGCGTATTTGTATGTGTACGCTATTACCTCCGTGAGTGTGCGCACAATAAAATCGAAACGAAATTTTCAAAGATCTATCTTGGTATGGTACCACCGCATGTTTACATCTGTCGCAACGAAGAGAGCGCTCAAGTATTGTTTTTCCGATCAGATGCCGGGAGAGGGCCGCTGACGGCGAGGTCGGGAAAATCGAAGGATTGTATGACGCGATCTCCAAGCAGTAGAGTCTCGCGGACGACATTCTGACGGAGTCTCCTGCGGGAAACTAAAGAGAAGACTTGGCGCAGATGTTGACACGGCACGGAGGCGCTCTCTCGCATCCTTTCCTTGACTTTGTGGCACCAGGACATGGACGTGCACAGAGACACGTCATACGTCTTGTTCAGCACCCAGCCCGCGTCCCTAGGAACGAGCAGCCAGGCTCCTTCAAAGGGTCGTCGCACCAGAGGAAAGACGGCCCACTTTGGAAACACGTAGTCCAGCCTGTAGTTCTCCAGCCTGTCCCAGATGTGCGTCGCGTTCTCTTCGAAGAAAAACAAGTCGACAAAGGGCGATCGGATGGAGGTATCTGAGGCTCCGGGCAGGTCACTCCAGAAGAATTTCCAAGTCCAGTTTTCATTACAGGAGAGCGTAAAGTTGGCGATGCCCGAGAGGGCAGCCTTGATCTCTCTCTTCTGGTTGTTGTTGAGCATGATGTCGGCGTCGTCATCCCAGGGAATGAGACCATGGTGGCGATAGGAGCCAATCAAAGTGCCTCCGTACAGGAAGTAGGACAGACTCCGACTCTCCAAGGATCGAAATAGAGTCTGCAGGGTCAGCAGCAGTAGCAAACGCTCGTCCTCGTTTAATACTGGTCGAAAACCCTGGGGAACAGGTGCGTACCGCGGCAAAGGCCTCTGCTGCTGCTGGAGGCATGTGTACCTGCCTATCCCCGAGAAGTTGATGCCTCTAATGTCCAAGGATGCCAAACCGGAGAATGTGATCATCTTGTGGACATCTTCTTGATCTTTCTCCTGTTTTATATCTTTCACATCTCCACTTCGCGTGCTGCTTCGTGAAGCAGTCATTCTCAGATCTACGCCGACAAGCTCTGGAACTGATGGTCGATAGTACAATGAAAACTTCTCCCTGGTCATCATGCTGAAGAAAAGCATGAGTGCCAACAGGACCGCAACAGTAACGCTGACGAAAAGGAAACAGTTTCTTCGATGCAATGACATGAAGGCAGCTGTAGTCATTGGCGTCGTCATTCTGGCACAGGGCAGTCTGAAACATGTGACCAAAAACAGGGGGGTAAAGAAAATATTGAATTGCCAGCGGTGATATTAACCGAAAGGTAAGAACTTACCAGGAATAACGTCAAGATTAGAGACACTTGTGGATAGTTAGTAGAGTGCGAACGCCGTGAACGCAGGATGAATTTACACGCGCGCGCGCACACACACACACGCATACACGCACGCACGCACACACACGCACACACACGCACGCACACGCACAGACACGCACGCACAAGCACGCACACCCCCCTTACACACACAAACGCGCGCGCGCGCACGCACACACTCTCGCTCGCACACTGACAAAAACACTGAAACACTCACGCAGACACCTACACGCGTGTGCGCATACACACATGCCTACAACTAGAGAGACAGATGGACACATATATCAAAACAAAAATGAAACAGAAATGATCATTACTGGAACAAAATCAGGATTTCGGGTGCTGAATGACACTGACATCACCGTGCCGATCCCTGTCTATCAGCTGAAACTACGTGGAAAGTTTTATTGTCTGCGTAAAGATCATATCAGACATTACGCTTTTCATTCAATGCGCTCAGTTGTTTTCTGTAGAGTGGGGACAGGAGGGGCCCAATAACTGAACTTTAGGGGACACGGCAGCTGTCAGCTGTTTCCCTTGCCATGGAGCATCTCCCAACCACTTCTCACACGCAGTTTCTCGTGGGGCTCTCCAACCCTCTCGGAATAGTTAATAATCGACAGACATAGATTTAGCAATCGACCCGGAAGAATAATGTGACACTTTGTGTCAAAACCTCATAAAACTGCAGTGACGCAACGGTGGCAACTCATTTATCATCGACTGAAAAGAGAAAATTATTCATTAATTCTGCCCCGCCGCTGTAAAGGCCACATTTTCATCAATATTGATGATTCACGGATAACATTCACAATGAAAGAGATGAACTGCAGAATGATGTAGATTAACACAGGATCACGTGATAACATAGCTCTAGTTCGTATTGTTCAAATCGTCTTTGAAAAACAGTTGGCAAACTGTGATATTCCCCTGTGTACGTGGAGACATTTATGCTGCTGCGCCGCGAAGAGAGAGAGAGAGAGAGAGAGAGAGAGAGAGAGAGAGAGAGAGAGAGGCACAGAGACACAGACACAGAGACACAGAGAGAGAGAGAGAGGCACAGAGGCACAGAGAGAGAGAGAGAGAGAGACACAGAGAGAGAGAGACAGAGAGAGAGACAGAGACAGAGAGACAGAGAGAGAGACAGAGATAGAGAGACAGAGAGAAAGAGAGAAAGAGAGAGAGAGACAGAGGGCAAGAGTCAGAGTCAGAGAATCAGAGTCAAAGAGAGAGAGTCAGAGGATCAGAGAAAGAGAGAGTCACAGAGAGAGAGAGAGAGAGAGAGAGAGAGAGAGAGAGAGAGAGAGAGTCACAGAGAGAGGGGGGAAGGGGGGGGCAGGCAGACAGACATTCGGGCACACAGACACAAGAGTAAACACACTTGCAAAAGACACACTGAAGAACAGACACATACTGAGACACACACATAGACAGGAAGAGACAAACGTCGTCACACAGACAGGTACACACACAGACAGGTATACACACACAGACAGGTACACACACAGACAGGTACAAACACAGACAGGTACACACACACAGACAGTTACACACACACAGAGACAGGTACACACACACAGACAGCTACACACACACAGACAGGTACACACACAGACACGTACACACACAGACAGGTACACACACACAGACAGGTACACACACAGACAGGTACACACACATACACACAGATGAACACACACATACATACACACAAACACACACACAAACACATACATACACACACGCACACACACACACCACATACACAAACACACACACGCACGCACACACGCACACACAAACACACACGCACACACACACACAAAACACACATACACACACACACAAACACACACACACAAACACACACACACACACACACACACATACACACACACACATACATACACACACACGTAGGAACGAACACCCCAGGAAGATTGCACAAAAGAT